>BHFT01003405.1:0-18538 GCA_004320025.1 Laticauda laticaudata | reverse complement strand
AAAGCCCCCCCCCCCCCATGAACTGGGGAGTTCCAGGGAGCAGCACATGGGCAAGCGATGCTGCCATGACCTCTGGAGGAAGCGCAGAGCCCTGAGGCTTGTAAGGCCAGCTCTGTTTTGCACCATGGTGGTTTGTGAAATTGCACACGGTTGCCTCTTGCTGCGCAGGTAGCTGGGAAACATTAGCTGAGGGCGAAGTGCAAAGCGACACCTAGCTACAGGTGGGTCAGGGTTACTATGGGACGGAAAATCTAAGAGGGAACCCTGAAGGAAAAAGGCAAGAATAGAAATCTGGATGGAAAGTGGGCAACTGCCCATGACCTCTTCACAAAGTCAGAGTATATGAGTCATTTGAAGGCAGAGAGGCTGCCCTCTGCCGGGGGGGATCGGCAAGGGGGGAAGAGGTGGTGTGAAGGCTGTGGGAGATGGGAGGGAAGCTAGAGAGATGCAACCCGCAAGGAGGGGGCTATAGCCATCAGCCTTTTCCAGCACTGTGGCCTGCTGGCTGGGAAAGATGGAGGGGAGTTGTAGTCCAATATATCTGGAGGGTAATGCTTACCTTTGAGCTGAGCAGGGATCAGTGAGGCAACCATGTGGCAAGGAGGGATATATAGGGCAGGGATGGGTGGAAGATCAGATTCAAGAATTTTTAGTATGTGTGCCAATCACAGCCAGTTTAGTCTTTCAACTTTAATTTTCTAACTTTAATTATCAGATCTTGATATTTTCTAATCTTCTCCAATTCTTTGTCTTCTATTGTACTGTCCTATGGTATTGCCACCTCAATTAGCTTCATTTTCTTCTTTTCAACCATTGTTAAATCTGATGTGTTATGTAGAAAGACTTTATCAGTTTATATTCAGAATATAAATATTTTAAAAATATTTTAGTCTACTCATTTTCAGTTTCTTTTTCGGCGATGTTCCCACTGCAAATGATAATTTTTACTGATGTTCTAGTCATAATATGTATTATTTAGACTTAAAACTTAATATAGTTATCCAATCCAATAAATTCTGGTTGGTTTACAAAATGTAACATTAAGTATAACAATTAAAAATATAAAAACAATTAAAAACATAGGAACAATTAAAAAAATTTTAAAATCAACAACATAAATGAAACAATATGGTTTGATTATGTTGACAATTAGAATAAAAAATATCATCTTAACTTTTAATTAGTGTAAAAACCTGGTACAGCCTGGGATAAAATATAGCCAGTCACTATCATTTAGTGCAAAACTTTTTAAAATCTCTATATATTAGTTTTATGCCTGTGTATGGATGGCTGTTTTTCTGTCAGTATACTTGTAAAAATTATAGATCAACCAGAGATTTTCACTGCATTTGGATATCTGTGTTTGTAGAATTTCTGTTTGTTTTGTATGGCTGAAGGGGAGGAGACTAGCCGGCCTAAGAGGCGACTGCTGGAGGTGACTCTTTTTCAGTTTTCAGCCACCTCTTTCGGGCAGAAATCCTCCCCCAACTGGCCAGCTGGTCTCCTCCTTCTCTGCTATAGGTGGGATTCAAATATCTTAACAACCGGTTCTATGGGCATAACCTAATTTGTGGGTATGGCTTGGTGGTCATGTGACTGGCTGGGCGTGGCTTGCTGACTGGCATGGTAGGTGGTCATGTGATGGGTGGGCATGGGCAGGTGGTCATATGACTGGGGTGGGCATAGCTAGGTGGCCATGTTACTGGCCAGCCAAATATAAGTGGTCCTCGCTTAACAGCCAATTGCTTAGCAAGTGTTCTAATTTATGACTCCCCCAGAGCTACTTGACCTGTTTTTGGTGTTTTGACAGCCATACATACACACACACACACACATACACACACACACATTTATGACCAGTTACAACATCCCACACAGACTTGTGACTGCGGTTTTCTTTGTTTTTTGCCAGTTTCCAACAATTCCTTCTGTTTTCTGGTTAAATGCCCATTGGGGAAAATGGACTTGTTTAACAACCAGTGTTTGCTTAATGGCCACAAGCTTCACTTAATGATCATGGTGTTTGCCTAACCCAGGGGTCTGCAACCTTAAATACTCAAAGAGCCATTTTTCTATTTTCTTTTAAAAAAGGTATCTCTTTCTCTTCTTTCTTTCTTATTCTTTTCTTTCTTATCTTTCTTTCTTGTCTTTTTTCTTTCTTTCTTTTCTTTCCTCCCTTTCTTTCCTTATTGTTCTAAACACTACTGCTTCTCCCTCTCTGTTTTTCAATGTTCTCTTTCTGCCTTGTCCATCTATAATTGGGGCTAAGAGTTGGAATGTATATTTCATAATCCTATCATACCCATCTTTGCGAGCGTTATTTTTTCACACAGAACACACACAAATTTGTTATACGTATCCACACACTCTTTCCTTCTTTTCTTCCTGCTTATGTAATTCGCAATAGGGCAAATGATGTTTGTGTGTGGTGTGTGATGTGTGTAGCATGTATATTATGTGTGTTATGTATGGATAAGGTATATTTATATTTCAACTTTTAAATTGTTTGTTGCCAGTGTACTTACATTAAAAACTGACAATAAATGTTATCCTTATTCCTAACTATCCTTCTTTTCCTTTCGTTCACCTCCATCCTCCGCCACAACTATTTTTATTTTTTGTTTGGCTTCCCAGCCCCAGTACTTTACGAGGTTTGATTCCTGTTCACTTGTCTAACAATGGCCTACTGAAATAAAAACCAAACTATATAAGCTGGCCATAATTTACCTACTATCACTATCTTTGCTACTTATAATTTCAATTGTAACAGCCAATCTGCAGGATAACTCAATATTTTGTAGGCAAGCTGCTGGCATGTTCTCTCTTCCTTGATAATTTAGTCGAAGGTTCCCCAACCTTGGCATAGCTTTGTAAGACGCCAGCTATGTCCACAAGTCTTAAAGTTGTCAAGTTTGGAGACCCCTGTCATAGATCAACCACATGAAGTACGTACAAAGCACTTCCACACCATACAAATGGTTTACAAAGACAAAATGATGAAAAATGGGAGACACTGATTACAGCATAGACAAAAAAAAATCATATATAATTATTGGGTAGGGGATGAAAGCAAAAAAGTAACATGAACCACTCATGGTTAGTACTTGCTTGCTTGAATCCCAGCACTTTAGGATTGTGCAGTCCATTGGCAGCTATGCAAAGCCATGCAGCCCCTTAGAATTATCCATTCACTCTAGACACACATATACTCATGCCCCTTATCCTTTCACGAAGGCATTGAACTCCGAGGGAAGTTCACCTGTTTGTTCCCCAGGTAAACTGAAAGCCCTGCAGGGGTTGGGGGATGCAGCAGCAGCAAGGCGGCAATGGTGATTCCGGCAGCATAGGGGCTTCTGGGATCATTTCCCACCACACCCCACCATCCATGCGGCTGCACATGTGGTGCATCAGGGCTTCCAGTTCTCTTCCCCTCTCTCACTGACAAGCATGGCCCCAGCCTCACAGTGGCTTTTCCATGGCCATCAGGGGCAGGAGAACGCTCTTCCCTCTCCCTGGCAAGCACAGCCCCAGCCCTGCAGCGGCTTTTCCATGGCCAACGGGGGCAGGAGAATGCTCTCTCCTCTCTCTGGCAAGCACGGCCCCAGCCCAGGCAAGCCTGGGGATGGGGCAGGGTGTTTGGAGACAGTGCAGCAGCCTAGGCTCGCCCGGGTTGGGGTCAACTCAACCAGGGCTTGCTTGTAGGCTCACTCATCCAGGGAGATCAGGGCCACGGTGGAAGGCAGGTAGCAATGGCGGGCAAAGGCAAAGTTAGCAATGGTTGGCGAGATGAGGAATAACTGGGCGGGGTGGGGAATGGGCGGCAGGAAGGGATAGGGCCAACCAGGGGCATGATTTACCGGTTCTCCAAACTGCTCAGACTCATAACATCCAGTTCTATAGAACTGGTCTGAACCAGTAGAAGCCCACTCCTATTCTCTGCCTATTTGTTTTGTATGGCCAAGGAGGAGGAGACCAGCCGGACAGTTGGGGGAGAATTTCTGCTGAAAAGATGTGGCTGGAGACTGAAAAAGAGTTGCCTCTAGCAGCCGTCCCTTAGGCCAGCTGGTCTCCTCCCCCCCTGCTTTTCCATCCACTGAAATCTACCCAGGGTCCCTTCCCATAAAATTATTTTTCCCACTTCACCATGTCTTGATTGCATCCTTGCATATGTCAGTTAATTTGGGGAACTTCTTTTAAACATAGGTTTTACTGCTATTTCAGATTATAAAGTGCTGTTACAGATTAGCACTAAATCCATGTCAGAGAGGAATTTTACACTTGTTCAAAACCAGATCAAATTTTGAGAGATGGCTGAACTCAACAGTTTAGACATCTTTTAAACTCACTCCCCTTTCAACTCTAACTCCATTGTATATTAAGAAAAATGACTGGTCAATCCTTCTTTCCCTGCCTCTTCATCCCTACAACCAGATGGGTGATGTTTGCTAGGAAGGCAAAAGAAGCCAGAGGAATTTATCAATTGCTTTCCTTAATGTATCCTGCATTAACACTCTTCCTGATGTCTTTGGGAGGGGGGCAAATCAGACTTAGTGATAAGATCAATGCAAAGTTATCCAGCTTATTTTTCTGATGCTTCAAGGACTGGAAGAAAGCACAATAAACATAAACCCATCATTGTACATCTATCACATACCGATTACTAAGTTTTAGGTGTCCTAATATGTACTTTAATTAGTTGGAATAATATAAGTGATCAAGTGATGTTAGAATAAATAAGTTCATTCAATAATTATAGATGGCAATACTGGTGTGCCAGATGACACTTTCCAGATACTCTGTTGCACCTGGTTTAATTTTATGTTATACATTTCTTTAGTTACAAATAAATAAAAGGGAAATTAGAATGTGGCAAAGCAAATTTCCAGTTTCAAGCATAATCTTTATAACTAAGGATGTTTCTTGGCTCCCCTCAGTTCCCAGAGGCAGTCTTAAAACATAAAATATATACTGTCTGCAGTTCAATGTTTTCTTTTGAAAGTGTACTCCTTTTCCCTCCCAAAAGGCAGAGTTTAACGAAAGTAAACTAAAGTAGTCTCAATAAATTATAAGGAAATAGCAGGAAGTCAATTCACCAATTTTATTTTTGGTAAATACTAGAGACTCTTCCTCCTAACATCATATCTGGCCTTTTGATCTTATTGATCTTTTATTAGTATAATTAATCCTATCACAATCTACAGTTAGAGAAATTGAAATATTGAAATATCTAAGAAGATCACATAATTCTTTGCTTGGTCTGTTGCATTGTTGATAGTTTTACTAAATGATTGACTAGAGACAGATAGTATGAACCACTTTCCCTATGTGTACTATACATAAATCTCTATATAATTTTATACTTTTACATAGTAGTTCAGTAATGCAGTGCAGAATTAAGGAAATATATTTTTGAGTCACCAAAGGGACTTATATTTCTTTTGTCTGTCCTTGATAAAACATCTGTCGGATGTAGGATGATTTTTCTCATCTTCAATCCAATTAACCTTGAGAAGTAGATACTCCTTAACTTTGAGATGGTCTCATCACCACCTGGTATAAACAAAAACTCCTTAGCCTTTACAGTCTCATTCTTGGCAGAAGAGCAAAGCATTCCAAGATAAGATAGACTTATCCTCCTTGTCCTTGGTAAAATCCAGTGATATAAGACCATTGAAAGGCAGATGTGCTTAATTATGGTTCAGAGACTATATAAGTTAATCAAAATTCTCAGGGTATAAAACTTTGATGCAGACCTACCTTGGAGGGTGCTACATGTTTGCTGGTTTTGAAGAAGTCGATGCTTTGTCATCTTTCTGGGGTTCCCTGACTGGTAGAAGGGATGTAAGGTCTTTGTTTTATTGTATTCTTGTATTTGAATGTTTTAATTGCTGTCTTGGGTTATGTATATTCTTCAGTGTTCTATATTAACATACTTAAAATACCCTTTTCTGATTGGTCCATAAATGCCACTTGATGATTGATTCAAAAGCATGAGCCTGATTGGTTTACATTGCCACCTTGTGATTGGCCCACCAGATCAGCAGGAGATTCAAAGAACTGTCATTGGCTGCGAGCTGCGAGCAGCCGCTATAAAAGAGGTTAGAATTGATTCAAGGAACCAAATAAAGAGCTGGAAGTCACACTGGTCTCGAGTCTCTTTTTCCCGCGATCTAACACTGGCAACGAAGGTGGGATTCTCAGACAAAAGAGACCAGAGAGAAGGTGAGAGTGTTGGGGAATTCATAGCAGCTCTGAGGGACACCGGCGGTGCATGTGAGTTTCTCAATATGGACGAAGCCATGAGAGACGGTGTGGTCCTGGGACTGAGGGATCTCACTTTACAGAGCCGACTACTGACCCAGCCCAACATCACTGTTACCAAGGCCATCGCTGAGGCAACCGCAGCTGAAACCGCAAAGAAGTCAGCAGAATGAATGAATGTGGTGACCCAGCAAACACAGGCAGAAACAGGCCAACACCAAGAAAGGAAACCAGAGGGAAACCAAAAGACCACCACTACTGCACACCATGAGGATGTCGAGTCCTTATCCGAGACCGATGACGAGGAGGAAGAGATACACAGACTCCAGTCGGAATGGTACAGACAAGAAAGGAGAGAACACAAGTCAGGTTTCCAATGCGCCGGGTGTGGAGGAAACCGTTTCCAAGTGCGACCGCAAGTGGAGAAACCCCCCCGATCTGAGTGCCGTTTTTCTATACACTATCTGCAGCCATGCAAAAGAAAACAGGGAACACATTGCAGAGGTCTGCTAAATAAAAAGAGCTACAGCCCTAAGGCCAAACAAGACGCACCCCCCCACCCCCCAGGGACCAAGAGACAGACAGCAGTGAAACCGTTGGAGCCACGAAAGCAAGACAAATATAGCGCTCAGTTACCCTAAATCCGAAGGAAGACCCATCAAGAATTACCATGGGCATTCGAGCCGAACAGATTACCTGGTAAATACACTACAGTCAACATTGAAGGCCAACAGTGTAAACATGGAAGTGGATTCCAGATCATACCTGTCAATGCTTGGTATCCTGGAAACACCATCAAAACGACTAATCCCCAGCCAACTAAGAAGACACACTTAGAAAACCCAAAGACTGACCTTGAAACTACCCAGGAACAGTCTCCCTGTTAGTTGAGTTGGACATTTTCAAATAACCATTCAAGAACACTCAGAAATCCTCCCCATTGACGAGAGTGGACAGGATCGCCAACCTGCTGGGCAGAACTGGTTTGCGCCTCTGGGTGATCGACATGACCGGCCCCATAAACATGTCACCGAGGCAGCTGAGAGGAGCCTTGATGAAAGACTTCCAGACATTTTTACAGGAAGTAGCCAATACAAGGTCCCCTATTCATTTATTTTAACCTAAACATAGCCACGCAATTCGGTTAAGAGAACAGGCGGGTTCCATTCGCACTAAACCAAAGATCGATGAGCATTTGGATAAGCGCATCGCACAGGGAGTACTGAACAAAAAGACCTACGCGGACGGTGGAAACCCCAATTGTACCCCGATAAAGTCACTGACTTAGATCCATATGAATCTGCGACAGATTATAATGCCACCCTTAACCACATGCTACAACAAGCACAAACCCTGTCCCAGTGTTAAGGTAACCATCTATTACATTCACTTGGGAGACAACTTCATGAAGCTCACCTGCGTGCAGCATACCCAGCAATTGGCCCGTTATTCGAAAACAGCGGAGCACAAAACCATTGTGACTCTGGGGGACATTTATAATGCAAAACAGGTTACAATTCGGAGTTCAGCGTGCCGTACTCAGGGTGTTACAAAGCCTGATGCAAGTCTTTACAAGGAATAAAAGGGTTGGATACCTACTTCGATGACGTGCTGTAGCCATGAAGAACAAAAAACAATTGAAGGTCCGGACCTGGAAGAGACCTGCACTGACACATCCACACTACAAATGGAGATCCTTGCCAAACCTACCCATAACCGCATCAGCACATTGCAAAGGAGACTGCTAGGACAGACAACTGTGACAGATTTTTAAACTGGGTAGAATAAGGGTAGCCGGAAAACCGATGACCGTGACAGCATTTAAACCCTTCCAAAACCCGACAAAACCTGCAGCTATCGGATATGAAAAAAAAATGCAGAAAAAGTACGGTGCATGCTACATGAAAAGACGACCTGTTACTCGCAAATAAATTCCTTGCCAGATATGTATGGTGGCCCGGATGACCCAAAGATATTTAAACATGGGTGGAACGTGCAAAACAATCCAAAAAGTCCAGACGTACCCCCCTCCTGCACCTACCCTCAATGCGAATACCCGGGGCCCTGGTCGATACATCCATATAGATTTTGCCGGCATCCACAAAGGGATTATACATTTGTAATAATTGTCGACACTTACTCCACTGGTTGGAGTCACCCACATGCAGTCCACGACAACGAGAACGCCACTCATCAAAACAGCTAAGTAAAACTATTTCGCAACGCCATGGATTACCGACTGTGAGTCTCCCAATAACGGGCGCAGTTCACAAAATAGCTGTCATTCGAAAAATTCCTCGCCGAACTGGTATTACAACATGCCCTAATTTGCGCACTGCTCCCGGCTACAAAACAGATTGGCGAACGCATGGTTTCAGATATACTAAAGAGCATGAATTTAAATAGACATAGGGGACATTTCAGACCAAAAACCAATAAAATGCTTAACCATCCAACTAATAACATGAACACGTCGACTAACCAATCACCCAGAACCCTGATGGGCAGGAAAACTACGTCACACCTGACAGATTACACCCAACATACAACCCTTGAAAAAATCACCAGGGGACTCCTCCCAGTCAAATACTGGCACATTCGACAAACAGGGAATCTGGCATACTAAAAAACGTTAATGGTGAACCCACTTCATTACCACTAGAATACTCAAATAACGGACCAGTCAACGACTAAAAATCATTGCAAGGACGGAAGAAACTGGAAAAGATACACATACCAAACTAAGGTCTAGAACAATAGAAGAACACTGACAAACCCTGAGAATGCACAACAACCACACCACTCAAAGACCCACACCAAACAGACATATAACAAAACCAGAGAAGGGAATCAACCAAACATAAATCAAGGAGAGAAAACCCAATAATAACTACAACAGCAAACAAACCAACAACAAACACCACCGGTAGGCCCATTTAGAAACCAAAACTACTTACCAGCAGAAGACTTTGGCAGAAGGGAACTGGCAATGGAAAACCAACATGAGGCCACTCCTGGAAGAGGCAGCCGAGCCAACTCAACCAGCCCGGAGAGACCAGGCGGGAGCAGCAGAGCTGACTCACCTTTTCAGGAGGTTCCACTAAAAAGGAGAGGAGAGACAGCAATCCCCTCCGAACCAGCTGAAGACAACACCACAACTGAGCTGCGCAGGTCAAGTAGAAATCATAGAAGCCCTGTCTACTTACAGGACTACGTAACGTAGGTCGGACTGAACCAAGAGAGGAGGGGTGTTCTATATTGACATACTTAAAATACCCTTTTCTGATTGGTCCATAAATGCCACTTGCTGATTGGTTCAAAAGCGAGAGCCTGATTGGTTTGCATTGCCGCCTTGTGATTGGCCCGCCAGATCAGCGGGAGATTCAAAGAACCGTCATTGGCCGCAAGCCGCGAGCAGCCACTATAAAAGAGGCTGCCGCGGCTCCATGGTTAGAACTGATTCAAGGAACCAAATAAAGAGCTGGAAGTCACACTGGTCTCGAATCTCTTTTTCTCACGATCTAACATTCAGTATTCCCAAATATTCTTTGATTGCTGTCTCACATAATGTTATTTTCTTACTATCTTAGAGTAAAGTTTTAAGTACTCATATTGTGTCATCACTGTATCGAAATCCAATGACAATCTTGTTGAGCTGGAAACAGAGCAATAGACTATTACAAACCAGGTCCTTTGCTCTGCAGCCAGGTAATTCAATTATTTTGCTTTTCCATCTTCACTTACTCTAGGTTCTTCCATCAATCTGTGCAAAGGACCTTGACACTTCTACAACACTTTTTACATTCTGCTGAGTTTTATTCATCCTGCTCCTTTTGTGTTGGTTTTTCTGTACACGAAAAGTTGCAGCTTGTATCTTTTTTACTTCTTTCTGATTACTATATAATTTCAGTGACTTTGTACACTCCATATGCTATTTGTTTTATAATTAATATAAGTTATTTTGAGAGTGCCCACAACATGTTCCTAAGATTCCAAATGTGTCCATCAGCCAAAAAAGTTTGGGAATCCTGGCTAATTAAAGTAGTGACTGGTGTAGGAAGTTTTGTTAATGAAATATCATTGAATGGATTAATGATATTGTAAAGAATAAACTTATTGCTCCTTAATAGATATTTTTATGAATATTTAAAAGTTTATAAAGATTTTTAATTAATTTCTTCAGGTTGAAATTTTTTAGTTTCTGTACCTCCAATTCTAGCAAGAAAAACTTGACATCAAAAGCCTCTTAAACACTTACCATCCTGAGGCTGGCTAATTTCAGAAGTCAAGTTAATATTTGACAGTCAAAAGGAAATTCATTTCAAAAGCTCCCAAACTCCCAATTTCCTCAAATCAGTGGAAATTTATACTATTTCTAGAATTTCTTGCTTAAAGGTTACCTGAGAGCAGGGGTGTCAAACTAAAGGCCTGGGGGCTGGATCCGGCCCACGGGTGCTTAGATCTGGCCCATGGGGCTGCTCTGCAAATAGCAAAGGACCAGCTTACAGTGTCTCTGCCAACAAAAATAGAGCTTCGGAGGGCCATGGGCTGCCCTCCTGTGCTCCATTTTCACTGACAGAGGTCGCAAGAAGCTGTCACTGCTGAAAATTGAGCTCAGGAACCCCTTTTCGCTGGCAGAGCGCTTGGGCCACTACAGGCACCCCAACACAAGTAATGTCAAACTGGCTATACCCACCTCATCCATGCCCACTTCCCCCCCCCCAAGGTAAAACACAACTCTGATGCGGCCCTCAATGAAATTGACATCCCTGGCCTAAAGAAATATAATATTCCCTTCATCTTCCAAAAGCTTAGTGTGATTTCTATAGCAATTTTTTCATTTTCCCCACAATGATAATCTGTTTGTCTGTCTGTCTGCCTGCCTTCCTGCCTGCCTATCTATCTATCTATCTATCTATCTATCTATCTATCTATCTATCTATCTATCTATCTATCTATCTATCTATCTATTTCCATCTATCTATATCAGGGGTGTCAAACCAAGACTCAGGATCTGGCCCAAGGGGCATGTAAATCTGGCCCTCAGGGCCACCCTGGAAACAGTGAAGGACCAGCCTGCGGTACCTCTGCCAGCAAAAACAGAGCTTGGCAAGGCCATGCATTTTCAGCTACATCAGCCTCCAGCAACCCTCAGTGAAAACAGAGCTTGGGAGGGCTACTGGTAGAGCGCTCAGGCCACCCCCAACATGAGTGACATTGAGCTGGTCACTGGCCACTCCCAACCTGTCCCCTGAAGTCAAATACAACCCTCAAGCACCACTCAATGAAATCAAGTTTGACACTCCAGATCTATATCATCTATCATCTATCGATCAATCATCCATCTATCTGTTATCTATATTATCTGTCATATCTCTCTCTCTCTCTCTCTCTCTCTCTCTCCNCTCTCTCTCTCTCTCTCTCTCTCTCTCTCTCTCTCTCTCTCTCTCTCTCTCTCTCTCATGCACACACACATCTCTCTCATATATATCTATTTTACACTTCATAACTGCTCCTCTCCCACAGAAATGGCCTCTGGATAGTGTACATTTTAATCATTAAAATTAAGCATTAAAATCAGAATAATTTAAGATTTCATAGGTTGCATATTAAGAGTACATTACTTTCTGAACTTTATTAAGTAAGTGTCTATGGCTGGGAGTGACCTTGAAACAGTCTTCTCTTCACAATAGCATTCTATTTGCTTCTCTCTCCTAGCAGGAGTGTTGAAGGTCCTAGATATTGCTAAGGGTCACACATGGAGATACTTCAAGGACAACTGAATAGCTATGTTTAAGTATAAGTATTTCCCAGACAGTCATTCTACTCATTTAACCTAAGCAAACAACTTGAGCAGTAACTGAGACATACTACCTATTCTGAAGTAAATATCAAGTTTAATGGTGTTTTCTTCAAAGTGAATAAATAGAACTTGGACTTCCTTGAGGGGCCTATCTTTTCAAGTCAAAATAAGAAAAAAAAATGGAAGAACTGATTGGAGTTTTGCCCAAGGCTTTGCACTGAAACAAACATACTATGAGTTAGCTATTATATGGTTATTTATTTCATCTTTCATGTCTATATGGGTATTTCTTTTTGAATCCTGCCACCTGGGCTTCATCACACAAAAAGTAAGGACAGGAGGATTCAACTTGTGGTTAAATTCACCACATCAAAAGTAATTAACCTCTTGGACCAAGTTGTTTGAGTTACTGGCATTATTTTTAGACTTCCTTATTCAAAATGATGAACCCCTACTGCTAATTTTAAATATGAGCTCATGAAACAGAAATAATTGTAACAATGAAATATTTTTAGAAGCTGAAAAACTGATTTTTTTTTCTTTGTCTATTTCATGATATAGTTATTCCTGCTTCCTAGAAATAATTATTTGGATCCAGTTTCACATTTGATAACACAGATATACCGGAAGGGCCTAACCATCAGCTGGGACCCATTGCCAAGTTCACAGGAGAGATATGACACGTGCACTGTCTAAAAAGGATGTGTTGCATCCTGTTATTATAGTAGCCCTCAACAGCTTTGCTGAAGTGATGGTTGACAAGCTATTATAAATGCTTCCTTAAAAGAGTTCTACTCCTCTGAAGTTATCATGCACAAAGCCTCACATAAGCAATAGGAACTGCATGGTGGGGTGGAGTTTTTTTGTTTTGTTTTGTTTTTTTGCTTCTTTGTTTCAGTGGGGATATGTAAGAAAATGTCCCAGTGGATTGTAGCATGTATTTTCTTATGGCCTAGATTTCCCTGACCAGGTGTTTTTCGTATGGATTGGACTGTCATAATTCTCAGCCATCCTGGGAACACATCTGGAGAGCACTAGGTTGGGGAAGTCTATTAACAGCCAATAGAAGATTACTATCTCTGAATATAGGAACATTGAGTCATTTAATTGCATCACCAATGATGTTTCGATTTCCCTAGAGTTTTAGCTTATGAGTTAAAATACTTTTCTGAAAATAATCTGCACATCTCCATCTGGATTCTTTGCTTTTAAAACTTTCATGAAAATAGGGATTCTCCATTCAACTCTATGGAGATTAATATGTTTATCCAGATATGAAATTGCAGCAATGGATCAGTAATAATATTAATTCACAGAGCAATACTTATCTTGGAACCTGATTCAGGACTTTTTGGGCGGGAGGGAAATTACAGTGTCTTCCATGTGGCTCAATTCCTTTTGTATGCGTAGGATTAGGTGACAATATAATTTCAATCTCAGATATATTTTTAATTACTTTAAATAATAATTTATAATTATACAAAGCACACTAAAATTTATGCACTTAGGAATGCTTTCTTACTTTGTTTAGTCTTTGTTCAGAGATTCAAAGACTTCTGATCTAATTTGCATTTTATCAGCTAATTTATGTATAATATAGGTATAAGGGGAGAATTTTGCTTTGAATAATTTCCTGAATTTTGGAATATTTTCTGTTTGCATGTGTATATGCTTGTGAATAAAATTTATTTGTGATTAGTTTATTTGTGATTAATATGTATAGAACAGCACATATGGTCCTATGTTATTTATACAAAATATATATTTAAAAGTAACATTCATACAAAGACATACACTTAAAACACAAGGTGCTTTTTTTTTAAGGAGAAATTGCAGGCTGAAGCAAGTCAGGATGGAACAGACTTATGAGGGAATGCATATGAAATTAATATGGATGAGAAATAGATTGATCTAGGCCTCATTTGATGAGGCACTATACAATAGAAAGTAATGCAATACTTGGGTACACATAATGTGGTATCTTCAAGAATGAACAAGTTGGTTTTGTAAAACGCAACTACAGATCAGACAGATTCAACTCATATGAATAACTTGAATAAAGATGAACAGGAACAAGGTGCAGTTATATTACTAGATGATGTAAAAGTGTTAGCTAAATTTATAAACAGTATATGTTTACCACTTTTTCTAAATTTGGAATTTCCTGAAAAATTTATATATTGGATCTGGGTTCTATATTCAGCTCCTATATCAAAAATGAAAGTTAATGGTACATTTTTCATCCATTTTTTTCAATGGCACGGATTCCAGCTTCTCTCTTTGATCTTTAATATTTGTTTCAAACCTCTATAATATACACAATATATTTATATAATTATCATGATATAAATTAGGCTTACATGAATTACATTTTATTATTTAAAAAAGTTTGAAAAATCCATTCATTAATTAATTAAGCAGTTATCAGTTTAGCATTTATTATGAATATTATTATGAATACCTATAGCTTTTATTCTGTGTGATATTTTGAAAATACTCACTTTAAATAAGAAAAAAAACATGTAAGATATCTTTCAAACTCAGCAGATGATAGTCTTTTAACCTTATTTTTTAGTCAAAGTTAAACGACTTATAATATGAACATATTTCCTGGAGTAATATAATAGAATAAAATCTGTAATATGTAACTGCAACATATTTTCAAACAGGTAATATAATGTTTTGGAAAATTATTTAAGTATTAAAAATTACATATATTCTCAAAACATAATTTGAATTAACGAAGGAAGACTTACTTTTCAAAATCTTGAATTATGCCATTTTGTATATTTGGCTGGTTCCAAATTTTGAAGGACTACCTTTTTTTAAACTTCTTCATTTGGCCTTTTAGAATAATTATATATTGTATATTTACTTAGTTATACTATCTTTAGTTAGTTGTTGATCTGCTCAGTCAATCCTTAGCCAAATCTGTACTCTTAAATTTGGTTCAGAATTAATATAAAACTATTATATGATCATCTAAATGGAAACCAGGATTTGTACATTGGATCATTTAATGAATTAAAATGATGAATGCTTATTATGTTTTACATTCAAGGACAAACCTTACTCTGTCCAAAATGTAATTATATTTAGGAGTACTGACATTCTAATTTGGGCTTTGTGCTTTTTTGATTTTGGCAAATTTAATATGATACAAACATTTATGACATCCTATGACACAACATCCCCCTGCAACTATAAAATTTTGTTGATGATGAATCAATTTGATATGAAGTATTTAATGGCTGAATGGAATAAAGAAATAGGTTTCTATTTTGCTTAGGCTCTGGGAAGATATGTGAAGATCAATGCCAAAAAAATCTCAGTAGAACTTAGATCACATCTTACTCAACAAAAATATAATAATATTGCAGCCTTAATGTATTTAATTGAATTTATGTTGAAAAAGCTTAGGTAAATGATCATGTTGGAGATGTTGTAAGATTAATTGAATCATTGAAAATCATTGATAGTTTTAATATTCTCAGGCGGTCATACTTTTGAATTATTTTCCTATCACATGAAACCCTTTACTTCTGAACAAGTAAAGTAGACTTTTCATGCTCCTTATAAGACTTGTTCTTCAACCTTACAAAGATAAAAACAGAAGAAGGCAGAACTGATTATATTAAAATAAATGAAAGTCTGATCAGTTTAGATTAGTTATGATTATTACAAAGAAAAATAGCTATTATGCATTGAAAAGTTCCTGTTTTTTCTTCAGTTCTCTTCTTTTATTATTATTCCTTTTTTTCCTTTATAACTTTATCTCTTATTTGTTTCTCATTCTGGGTTAAATTTATAGTTTTTATTTGTATAATGAAAATATAACCCAAATATTCTCAAGGAAACAATGTAGGTACAGGATATTCGTGTTAATCTTAGAAATTAAAAAAAAAAATCTTATGGATCAGAAAGCAAAGCTCAACAAATGAGATATTCTCAAATCTGAGCAACTCCTTAAAAATAGCTCTTGCCGTTTGTAATCTGAATGGAAAAAAATGGAGAAAATCAGACGTCTACAAAGACAAAAAAGGTCGGAATAAATACAAAATTGTTTTCTGAGATTATATAACTGATTTTTCTTTCTGACCAGTTCCTTTCTCCTCTCTGTTTGGCTGCTAGCAGGGTTATTTGTAACTTTAAAAGATAGAACTTTTCTTGGACATGAGGTTATTTATGCTGTTGATACTGTGGTAAACTTGCCCATTGAAACTCTTCTCAACAGAGCAGACCAAAAGTTACACATTAGCTTCCTTCTCCCCCTCTCCCCCCTAGAAACATTGCAGGCCTTCACTTTTGAATGTAATCAAGACAACATGCTCAGGACTCCATTGTCCTTAGAAAGCAAAGTAAAAGCAGATGAAGGGTATTTACAGACTCATCAGCAATGAAAGGATGAAAAAGAAATTAAGAAATCAATGGGTGTATCTCAGCAGAATGGAGGAGGTTTTGGACAGGTGAAGTTCATGTCCAGACCAACTATTTGGAATTAATTCCAAAGGCTTGATTTACAAAAGCAGAAGTGGCATTTTATCTGCAGTTAATTTTAAAAATAAAAGAAAGGAAAAGCCTGGCTGATTGAGATTTTAAAATCAGATCTGCAAATGGTTGAAAAGTAAGGTAGCAATTTAGGCTGGCCAGCTAAGCATATGTGTCTTTGATCTGGAGTTTTAACATTTAAAAAATAGAAATAATTTGAAATGAATTGTAGTCTGTTTGCATCAAATAATATCAGTGTAAAAGAGAATGGGTGGAAAAAAGGGAGAAAGGCTCAGTCAGTCTCCACCTGTCAGTGGGAAGATAAACTTAGTTCTGTCTTATTTTGTAAATCTTTTTTTACCATCATAAGCCAAAACAATTTCACATGTGAAAACACTTTTGAACCTCTCTCTTGGAGTTGGTATGCATGCATGGGAGAAATATAGTTTTGAATGCACTTGTGTCAGGTTAAGCTTGTATAAAAAGAAAGCATTCATGAAGTTTTGTGTCAAGAAAGAATAACCTTTCCTTTTGAAGAAAAGTAAAACACTTGTAGCGCTAATAATATTTTTTCCATTTCTAAATCCAGAATCAATGGGATAGTGAAGAAATTTGTAACGAATAGGTGAACAATATTACAAAAAACAGGCTAATGCACATTGTCATATTGTTCCTATTCTGCACACTAATGAAACTGTACTTGAAACCTGGTCTTTTCTAGCTGGAGAACAGAAAATAAGAGTGCCATTTTGGGAAATTGTTGGTTTTTGGCTACTTCCCTATGTGTTATCCCATGCTAGATTACACCACTGAAATGGTTCCATAGACCTTCAGAAGCACTTTGGGAGTGGAGATTGTGACAGATGAGAGACTAAAGAAAGATTGGGTATAAAAGTAACACCCTACTCTTTTGTGCTTGCATATATAGTTGTACCAACATTCTTTTTTACCTATATACATAATTTATTTTACCTCTGATTGCTGTATTTACATTTACATTTGATATTAGTCATGCATCTACAAAATCTAGAATATTACCCTTTTAAGCAAAGACAGATGAAAACTCATGATCTTGAATTCTGCCTTTAAGATATATAAATTGCTGTCATGTGCTCTTTCTTCCCAGCTAGTGTTGTGTTCATGGAAAAAGAGACTTGAGACCAGCATGACTTTCAGCTCTTTTATTAGTTGCTAGATTCCATCTAACTATGGAGCCACCGCAGACTGTTTTATAGAGGCTGCTCGTGGCTTACGGCCAATGACAGTTCCTTGAATCTTCCACCGCTGAGGCGGGCCAATCATAGGGTGGCAATTGTCGACCAATCACCGTTGTTTAAAACACCAATCAGATTCGAGTATTTGTGGACCAATGGGAACAGGGCATTTCTAGTATGCTAATATGTAACACCCCTGCCCTCTTGGTTTGGTCCTACGTTACGTAGTCATGTAAGTAGGCGGGGCTTTTATGTTGTCTACTTGACCTGCACAATTTAGTCACATTGTTGTCTTCGGCGGGCTTAGACGGAATTATTGTTTCTCCCGTCCTTCTCTGTGGAACCTCCTGGAAGGTGGAGTCAGCCATGCCGCTTCCACCTGGCCTATCCGGGCTGGTAGAGTCAGCCCAGCTGCTCCCTTCTGGAGTGGCTTCATGATGTTTTTGTGCCGCCTGTTCCTCTCTACCGAAGTCATCTCCAGGAAAGTAGTTGTTTCTTGGTTTATTTGAGAATTTGGTGGTTTGCTTTTAAGTTTTGTTGTGGTGTTTCTTGTGCTAATGGAGGGTCTCCCCCTCCCCTCTTATTTGTATTTGAGGGGTCTCCCCCCTCTCTGGTTTGATTATTATTATTTTTGTTTAATGTTTGCTGTGGTTCTGGCGTGTGTGCGTGTTGTTTTTCTTCGTACCTGGATGTGCTAGTGGTTCTTTCTAATGTTCGTGATCTCAGTTGATCTATGTGTCTCCTCCAGCTTCTTCCATCCTCTGTTTCTAGT
>BHFT01003404.1:30320-100520 GCA_004320025.1 Laticauda laticaudata | reverse complement strand
AGTTTTAAGCCCAGCCTTTCCAGAAGAGACTGAAGCACCTCCCATCTCTGGATGCTCTGAACAGCTCATGGGAGAAGAACAACAAAGCAAGCATTATCTGTAGGCAATTTCTCATGTCTGCTGTATTACCCCCTCCCCCCACCCACCCAGAATAGTGAGATTGGAGAGGAAGAGATTATAGGAGAGTAAGAATACAAGAGATTACATGATGGAGGATATACTGGGCTGATTGCATAATGCACTCATGGCTGCCAGTATCAGGGCACTGCTTTCTACTTGTATTCCCAGTTATGTGTCTACTTACTCTCCTATAATCTCTTCTTTTTCAATCTCACTACAGTGCAAAGGGGGGGGGGAAATAACAGGCCAGTCGCTAGACACAGGACAATGAGTATTGATTGGAATGGTGGTCAACTGATTGAAGGAATCTGTTAAGGTTGTTAAGTGGGAATTGGTCACAAAGCTACTTTTTCAGCATTGTCATAAACTGAATGATGCTGTTAGTAAATGAGGATTATCTGTAAACTAATTTAATAAGAGAAAATACAAGCAGTACTAACTTTAGATAGGAAGCTTGTATTCCCCGGGAATCAACCTTATAAAGCTTAAAGAGATCATTACTTTTGAACATCCAAAACATTGAAGAAGATGCCATTGAAATTAAGAGAATAAAATGCATACAAAATATTTGTGGGTAGAAGAATGAGCAGTGTAAACACAAGTTGTTCCAATTTCTGGAAAGCCAGCTTGCCGTTCCAAAATAATTCTACCACTTTCTACTATCAAACCCACAAAAAATACATACTTCTCTGGGAACTGTAGGAGTTGGAAACCCTTTTCAAAACCTTAAAAACAAAATATGCAAGTTAAATCTTGTGGAATGTTGCCTTTACAAATGTGTTTTGATCCAAAACGAACCCAGGAGAATTATAGCCTAAATCTCAGACTTGAGAATATGAAAACCAGTTCCTACCGTTTGGCTCAGGCTAGAGCCATGAAATAAACAACAGTAAGTTTCATTTCATTTCTACTTCCTTCCCATGCACCATTCACTTCAACAAAGCCATGACCGAGAAGCCTAGCAAAATTACCCCCCTGCTTCAAAATGCCTTCAAATTAAGCAAATCTGGAAACTTGGAATGTTCCAAATTAAATAAAAGCACACTCCCACCTATTTTCTTCTTGAAAGCAAAAGGTCCACCCATCGTAAAAACCACATGGAGATATATAATGTTGTCTTAGATTATTTCCACTGAAGGAATAGAATAACCTGGTGCTTTCCAGCTGGGTTTGATTTTAACTAGCAGAATTCCCACCTGTATCATATAATATATTAATAATATATAAAGATTTTAAAAGTTGGGAATCTTTTGTCGCTGCGTTGAAAATTGGTGTTCCTGACCTTCCTAAAAACATTGTTGGCTTGCCGATTAAACCGCAAAAGAAGTGCCTGGCCTCATCCAATGGCGACCCTCCCTTCCTCACTCCAGGGAGATAAATACATGTTTGGTTTACATGTAGAGAGATTGTGTAGCAAATCCTCAATTAAGAAAACACAGCATGTCAAAATTCAGCATCAATCCGCTCCCTGTTTAGCTACAAGAAGATGCTTTGTTTGGATTAAAAAGAGCAACAATGAATTTTCAACAGAGAGCAAGTGGCAGATTGAACAGACACATACACACACAAAAATGTGATTATTGGGATGACTACATGAGAAGCCCCTTATTCTTTGTCTTATTTTTGGCACCCGACCACGGAAAGCACTGCTCTCATTTCACAAGGACAAAGTCTATTCAACATGATATGACAGCAAGGCCAGATCTGTGACAAGTGATTATTTGATAGGAAATTGCAAATCCTAGACCTTCAGTAAAGTATATTGATTGATAGGGAAACACGGCCTTTTAAATGGCTTTGATTGTTCACTGGTACAAAAGCTCTCACCTCAACTGAAGTTGGCACTCAAACCCCACTGTGGCATTAGTTCTCCGTGTCATGATCACACCTAGTGAGTAGAGGTGTACAAAATTTTCCAAAGTGTTTTGATGTGCTGGGATCAGAAGGAAAAATGGGTCACAAACCCGATCATATTGACTGTAAAACTGAAGCCAGAAATGTCTATTTAAAAGTTGGACCACTTCCAGTTAACATCTGAACAGTCTGTTCTAGTGTTGAGATTGGAATACAATGATTTTGGGGTTAAGACTTGTCAACATGGGGTTGACCTCTAAAGCTGTATAAAAACCACAACTGGTTTGAAGACAAGAGACTGGCTGGACAACACCCAGCACCAAGGGATAGATATGGGCCAGTCTTCCTTTCTTTTTTGTCTTCCTCAAAAAATTTATTTGGAAAAGAAAAAAGAAGAAAAAAGAACAGACTTTTACACAATAAAAATATATATTTATATATGCCTTTTTCCTAACTTACTTATTTCCATACATATTTTCCTGGTATGTGCAGTTCAACCATCAACTGCAGCTTCCACATTATATTTATTTATATATATTAAATTTCTTGAATTGTGAACCATGGCATCACTCTGAAAATATTCAGAAGGTATACACACACACACACACACACATATGCATATATACATATATACAAAAAGCCCGGCAAACACCTGGGCACAAACAGACTCTCCCTGATACCTCCAGCTCAAACACACCCCAACCAGGCACTCAGATGAAACCTAGCTTCCTAATAGATGATAGCCGTCCTTTTACCCGAAGCCAAGCTGCACTGAAAGCCTCCAATACAAGAACACAGTGTTGCCAGCCAATCAAAGCCACAAAACAGACAGAAGAAACCAGAAACACCAATCAAACAAACTCCAAGACCAATAAACACAGACCAAGACTCCCAATCAATCAGGATGAAGAAAAAACCATCCTGGCACAACAGTAGGCTAGCCTCAAATTTAAAACTAAACGGCTGTGATAGCCTGACCCACAGATGAACTCAATACAGAAGCCTGATGATGGCAGATGAGATTCTGCCGAAACGTTGCTACAATTTTAAAAGCACAACTACAATGACGTGGGATAATACCCGAAGGAAGATGAACAGCATGTAAGTACCTGCGAAAACTTAAAAAAACAAATACATATATGTATATATACATATATACATACATACATGTATGTATGTCAGCGTCCCAGGAACACACCCATTGAGAGAAGACTTCTGAGGCACATAGATTCCTCAAAGAACATGTTTATTGGATACATCATATTGGCACAGCCAATAAAAACCAACTCTAAAGGTTCCCACTGTTTTCACTTAATTAAAAGAGTAAAACCCCCCTCCCCCGGTGTCATTAGTCTCATTGTCCAATGAAGATAGCTGGCCGGCTGCTCCCCTCCTTCACCAGCCACCTGTTATGATGACCTTGGTTCTCACAGGAAAACTTTTTGTTTTGACTGTTAGCTGGGCTATGTACGTCCCCCTTCCCTTCCCTCTCAGGCTTTAGGGCAACTATGGGGCAGCACAAGATGGCTTTAGCCAGATTCAGAGTTGACACATACAACACACACACACACACAACCGAATTCTGTCAGTACTATCAGAATATATTTCCAGAGAACCTCTGAGTCCAACTCAATGTTGGCTGGTTTTTGTTTTTTGTTTTGCTTTGGTTTTTCCTCACCTTTTCTCAGAGCAGAGCATTTTCTACAAAGACCAAGTACAGTTTTCAGCTGGAACATCTGCAGCACTCAGCTCTAAACAGCGCCATCCAAATTCTTCCACTGTCTTGCCCCTAAAGATCTTTAATTATGACATATAGTTCCTCTTTTCACCAGATGCCATATCTAAGCAGATGGTTTGTAATGTGCCCGGATCAGTCTGTGTTTTGGAAATGGACTGTAGAGTATCTGTACTACTTAATTGTTTTAACATTTTCCAGTTTTGCACTTTCCACTAAGAGTCTGGATGGAAAACATATTAGTTGGAATATAGAGTACTGCCAATAACTATTTTTGTCTTTCATGTTACATTAAAAATAGTAGCCAAGCTCTATTTTGGAAGAAACATATCTGGCTGAAAAAGCAGAGGAAATGTTCTTTCTTCTCAGACTGCTATTGGATGGTTTGCTAGTGTCTCATTTTTAGTTTTAAGGCAAGAAGGAATAGCAATCTATAATTATCAGTCATTTCTTGAGATATAGATTTTGTGGGGCATGACACACAATGATTATTGTTCTCAACCCTTTGGGGGAAAGATTCAACTTCAGTCATTTTAGTCCTCCTTCCATCCTACTGCCAGAAGAGAATATTTGAAGATCAGGATTGAAACTGTAATATATTTGGTGCTTCGCTGAGCTTTGTGGTGTTCTTGTAGACATTTCATCACCCAACTAGATAAAATCATCAGTATTAGAAGGGAGTGGGGTTTGCTCTTATTTTTATATACAGTAGTAGTAGTATGTCTTGTCAGTTGATGATGACAAGCATGAAGATCATGATGATGATGATTGGGGGAGAAAGACGATGGACATTTTGGGATTTTAGAGGTGCACTTAGGCATAGGATGTTTTATGTCTCTTAAGGGGAGAAAGGAAATATGGAAAAGGGCTGACTGAAACTTTGAACAAAGAAATTTCACTCTTTGTATTTTTGTTGCAGGTCTTAATGGCCAAAACAAAACCTAATGGTGTAATCTGAGAATAGCAGTAGCACTTAAAACTTATATACCGCTTCAAAGTGTTTTACAGCCTTATCTAAGTGGTTTGAAGTGTCAAACTATTGCCTCCAACAATGTGGGTCCTCATTTTAGCAACCTCGGAAGGACGGAAAGCTGAGAAAAGTTTGAGCAGGTCAGGATCGAATTCCTGGCTGTGGGCAGATTTTGCCTGCAATACTGTATTCTAACCACTGGACACCGGGAGGCAGGAGGAAAAATTGCAGCCAGGACATTGATCAGGTAAAAGATATTCAGTCCACAGAAGAAACAGACTTGAGGAAAGCATCTCAGAACAGCAATAGCCCTTAGACTTATATACTGCTTCACAGCATTTTACAGCCCTCTTAAAGCAGTTTACAGAGTCAGCATATTGTCCGTAACAATCACAGTTCTCATTTTATCAATCTCGGAAAGTAACAGATAATCAGAGTTGGAAGGGACTTGTAGGTCATCTAGTCCAACCCCCTGCCCAAGCGGGAGACCCTACACCATTTCTGACAAATGGCAGTCCACTCTCTTCTTGAAAGTCTCAAGTGATAGCACTCCTACAACTTCCGAGGGCAAGCTGTTCCATTGGTTGATTGTTCTCACTGTCAGAAAGTTTCTCCTTGTTTCCAGGTTAAATCTCTCCTTGTTCAGTTTCCATCCATTGTCTGGCCTACAGGCGCTTTAGAAAATAGCTTGACCCCTTCCTCCCTGTGGCAGCCCTTCAAATATTGGAAGACCGCTATCCTGTCTCCCCTGGTCCTTCTCTTTACTAGACTAGCCAAGCAACCATTCATTGTATGTTTTAGCCTCCAGTCCCCTTATCCTGGTTGCTTTTCTCTGTACTTTTTCTCAAATCTCAACATCTTTTTTATAATGTTGTAAGCAAAACTGGATGCAGTACTCTAAGTGTGGTCTTACTAAGGCTTTATAGAGTGGTATTATATTTCCCTAGAAGGATGGAAAGCTGAGTCAACCCTTGAGCTGGTGAAAACTGCAGGCAGTCACCAGAAATAGCCTGCAATGCTGCATTCTAACCACTGCATCACCACAGCTCTTATGCATAGGGTGGGATTCTCCAGCTTTAACAACCGGTTTGGTGATCACATGCTTTGCGTGCTCTGTGCGTGCATGTGCAACACTCTAGTAATCCGCTGTGCTGCGCTAATCAGCTGAGATGATATAGGTAGAAAAAGTGCAAGGGTGGGTGGGCGAGCCCAGATGATAGTCACAGTGAACTAGTTCTCTGCCAACTGTTTTTCAGAGCAAGTGGTTCTTCCGAACCAGACTGAACCAGTAGAATCCCACTCCTACTCTTATGGACCCTTCCTAATTCTCTGAGAAGGGCAAGGATGATGGAGGAAAGAAGCGCTTTAAGATTTGCAAGATTCTGTTAAAGTGAAGATGGTGTTAATACTGAGTGTTTCCTGCCTAGACTACTTTACAGGGCTACACAGGGGCTTCCTTTGCCGTTCCACTGTCCTGCCCCAAGTCTATTCTGAGTGATTTGCCATCTAAATGATTTTCCCCCTCCCGCCCAAGGAGGAACAAGGTGGCTTTCATTTAACACACTCGCGCTTTTGAACAGTAATGATATACGGCACTGGAACTTCGTTTTCCAAATGGGTAATGTGCTAAATATAATGAAATATTTAATGCTGCAGGTGATGTGCCAGCCACATTTTTCAAAGGAAAGAGACGCATGCCGAGAGAAGGGAGTAAATCTTGGTGGGAGCAGTGAGCAGCAGACGCTCAGAAATTCTGCTGAGCGATTACATTTTCTGGCTTTTCGTCATCCTTTTTCATCTATGGCACTATTTTCCCTTACTAATGTAAGAAAAATTGATTATTGCTGCTTAGGAGGTCTTTTCTCCTTTTCTGTTTTCATATTCACCTATAGTTTGTGAGAATGCCCTTGGGAACTCGAATTTATCCCCAGCAGAAGTTCATTATGATGTTAGAAGTGGTGGGTGCAAAGTTTCAATGTGGAGTTGGAAATACATGAACTCAGAAGGAAAAATATAATTAGTTTTTCACAGCTTGCCATGCTGAAAGGGAAACTCATATTTATTTATTTATTTTATTTACAGCCAGTTTGGTACAATGGTTAAGATGTTGGAAACCAGAAGACTATGAGTTCTAGCCTCGCCTTAGGCATGAAAGCTAGTTGGGTGGCTTTGGCCAATCATTAGGAGACTATGAGTTCTAGTTCCGCCTTAGACATGAAAGCTGGTTGGGTGATGATGGATCAGACATTCTCTCTCTCAGTTCAACCAACACAACCAGAGAACAGTCTAAGTCCCCTTTATTGTTCCAACTGTGCCCCCAAACACTGTCCCATATTCACTACAAGTCCTGGAGCAAAGCTCCCACATGAACCTTCAGAAGAAGCCTCTGGCTGCGAGTAGTTCAGTAAGCCAGGTTAACCAAACAGCAACCAGGGTCAGGGTGGGATTGTTTCATTTTATTTTATTTTATTTCAATAGGAACAGAAAGCTTTTACCATGAAATGTGATCATTCTCTATCAAAAGTATTGTATGAAAGCAGAACACAATATAATTTTTGTTGCCTTGCTTTCTTCTTTTTTTCTTTTTGTGCCTGTGATTTTTACATTCCTTTTTGCACTTGATTCTATTTTCTTAAGTAAAAGAAATGTTTGATATTCAGGGATCAATGCAGTCCGTTACATGGTCAAGCAACGCCAACCATGCATCAGAGAGAAATATTTCAGAAAAAGAAATCTAAAATATACAAAAGCCTTTCCTCCTTGCCCCCATGATCTGGCAAATTACGGAATGACACTTTTCCACAGCAAGAGCAGGATAAGGTATTACGAAATCCTGATTCTTGTTCAGGAATGTGGGGAGAGAGAAAGAAAGAGAAAAAAGAGAGATTTTTTTTAAAAAAGGATATATATACTGAGGCATGAATTTAATTATTGGTCAGTACTGCCCATGGAGCTACATCACAAAGACTAAATATGTATATCCACACATATATACACATATATACATTTACCTTGCCATTTAAATTTGTATGACTTGAACCTGAATACAAATCACAGAGGAGCATGCTTGGCTCTGCATTTCTTAGAAATAGGCAACCAACTTGCAAATAAAAAGGCGTGCACAAAAATCTGTATATTATGGAAAATTATGCCTAAAAAGTACTTGTATTTGGAAAAAATATTTTCAAAATCTATTACATTAGAGGACAGGACAATTACTTGGGGGAAAAAAGTGTAGGCTGAGGAAAAAGCAAGCACAGAACTTTGCATCATTAGAAGAAATGAACTGAAAAATGTGTGCAAATTGTTTAATTTGTGCACATTTTTGGGCAGCAGAGATGGAGATACCTACCTAATTCCTTGCATCCAGTCTCTACACCAGGGGTGTCAAAATCAAGGGCCGTGGGCTGGATCCAATCCACGGGCTGCTTAGATCTGGCCTGCGGGGTCACCCTGGAAGCAACAAAAGACCAGCCCATGGTGCCTCTCCCAGTGAAAATGGAGTCCTCCTGAGCTCCATTTTCACTGAGAGAGGGTTGCCAGAGGCCGTCGCAGCCGAAAATGGAGCTCGGGAGCCTGTTTTCACTGGCAGAGTATTCAGGCCATCACAGACCTCCCCCTCCCAACATGAGTGACATCGAGCTGGCCACCCCCCTGAGGTCAAACACAACCCTGATGCAGCCCTCAATGTTGTTGTTGTGTTAGTTGTGAAATCATGTCCAACCCATCACAACCCCATGGACAACGTTCCTTTGGGCCTTCCTGTCCTCTACCATCCCCCAGAGTCCATTTAAGCTCACGCCGACTGCTGCAGTGAAGAAATGGAGGCATTGACCGATTTAATTTTCCTGGGCTCCAAGATCACTGCAGATGGGGACTACAGCCAAGAAATTAAAAGACGCTTGTTCCTGGGAGGAAAGCTATGGCAAATCTAGACAGCATACTAAAAAGCAGATACATCACCCTGCCAACAAAAGTGCATATAGTCAAGGCTATGGTTTTCCCAGTTGCAATGTATGGCTGTGAAAATTGGATCATAAGGAAGGCTCAGCACCAAAAAATGGAGGCCTCTGAACTATGGTGCTAGAGAAGACTCCTGTGAGTCCTTTGGACTGCAAGGTGATCAAACCAGTCAGTCCTAGAGGAGATCAACCCTGGCTGCTCTTTAGAAGGCCAGATCCTGAAGATGAATTTTTTAGTTGAATCCAAATGCCCAGTCTTCTGATTCATCCTGTCTCTTCTCATAAATGGTTGATTAATTTGGGCATCACACATTAGGATGTGTGCTTGGTAACTCAGATCTAAAGTTTAATTTGTTATAAACTAAAGCAGGAGACTCCAAACATGGCAATTGTAAGACTTGTGGACTAACTCCCAGAATTCCCCAACTTGTGTCGCTGGGGAATTCTGGGAGTTGAATATAGCATTCTGGGAGTTGAAGTCCACAAATCTTAAAAGTTTTGGCCAAGTTTGGAGACCCCTGCAACTTCAGGAACATCCAACATATTGGAAGTAACAAGGCAAGTTAGCTTTCTTGCATCAGTTCCAGTACAATGGGTTTCCCATACAAAGGGAAAATCAGTCTGAGAAGCTTCCTTTTAGCACTAGAAGTATGCTGGGTGCCTTGTTCCTGCCAACAAAAGGAACAGTGTTCCTTTTGTGTTCCTGAACTGCACAGTTCCTTATAAAAGTACAATTGAATAGAAAATGCAGAAATTTTATGAAACTTACTAAATCAAAAGTGCTGATTTATATTTTGTTCTCCTGGGCCAAAAAACAAAACTTGTTTGACAACTCAGAGGATAGGGCAGCCAATGACAGAACTATCTGAAGTACTGGAGTTGACTTCAATGAGGTGGATTTGACCCATTGTTATTCCCAGCACCTTTTCCCCACAGAAGAAAAAAGAAAATTGCTCAATGCTAGGTCAATTACAAAGAAGGTGATGATATACACCAATAAAAAGGCCCAGCACACAGAAGTGACATCACATACAATATATGAGGAGGAAAAGAATGGTATTTAATAGTTGATGTTACCCAGGGAGAAGAATAAATCTAGAATGACAGGAACATTAATAGCATGTCACCCAGTCCCTATATTTTATTAACTATTTGTGGGAAGAGAAGAGCTCAGCACTCTTTGAAATATAACCTTTATATTTAACAAATTAACACAACAAACAGTGATGACCACTTTCATTGTACCATATTAAAAACAAGAGACTATATCTTCTGTCTGGGAAGGATGGATGAATGGATGGATGGATGGATGGAAGGAAGGAAGGAAGGAAGGAAAGAAAGAAGATGCCATTTCATGCTTAATTCAGTCTATCTTGTCTACAATGAAGGGATCTCAGAACCTCCAAAAGATGCAGACCCAGATGGAAAAAGTTGCTTAAAAATCCTGCACTTGGCCACTTAGCCCAAAAGTATTAACCCAAAATAATTTTTCAGGTTAAAATTATAACATAAACACAGTCTTTCAGCTGAATGTGTCACTAGGTTGTGGTGAAAAAAAATAAAAGGAAGAATACAGTTTGGAGGGAGAATAATGTCAAGGTCACATCACCTACACTTGATTTGATAATGGGGGTGAGTGGGTAGAAGGGTTACAGGCATATCCTAAAGGGCCTGTCACATTGGCTGACGGATGCAAAATGTTTGTAAAATGGACACAGCGGACGAGAAAATGTTCCATCCGTTGTTATCCGCTCTCAAAAGTACCCCGAATTTGCATAAGCAGAGTGGAAAAACAACGGAAGGAACGGATGGGGGAGGACGTAGCGGATGAAAGCGGATTGCCTCCATTTGGAAGCCTAGCGGATGGAAGCGGATGGCACCATCCGCAGGGCTTCTGGAGCACAGCGAAGCGGCACGCGGCAGCGAGGAGTGGAGCAGATCGGATGAAGGCAGATGCAGAGCGGAAGCCTATAGCGATGGCCTAGCGGAATGCAGAGCGTCCACTGCGCATGCGGGGAGGATGGCATTGCGTCAGCCCCTGAATATAAAGGGAAGGCAGCTCACAAGCAGGTCCACCATCAGAGGGAAAGACTGCTGCCGACACAGCTCCAGCCAGCCAGCCAGGCCAACAACCATGGGGGAAGAGAGAAAGGCCTCTGCCATCTTGGCTGCCAAGCCCTGGCAAGAAGGACAGGCCCCCATCCCACCCCCTGGCCCTGCGTCTGCCTTCTTCTGGGGGCTTCTGCTGCTGGGCTGACTCTTCTGGTGCTGGTAGCTTCTGCTGGGACTCACTCTGGCTGGCGTGGTGCTTTTGCTGGTGCTTACTCTGCTGGTGCTTGCTCCTGTGTGCTGGGGCTTCTCTGGGGCCTTACTCTGCTGGCGCTGCTCCTGGTCCTTGCTGGTAACTGTTACTCGCTGGCGCTGCGCCTGGTGCTGGTGCTTCTGCTGGTGCTTACTCAGCTGGCGCTGCTCTGGTGCTGGTGCTTACTCGTGCTGGGTGCTGCTCCTGTGCTGGTGGCTTCTTGATGGTGCTATTCTGCTGGGCGCTGCTCCTTTGTTCTCGCTGGGTGCTTCTGTTGTGCTTACTTCTGCTGGCGCTGCTCCTGGTGCTATGGTGCCTTCTTGCTGGCTGCTTCTCTGCGGGCATTGCTTCCTGTCCTGCTGGTCCTGCTGCGTTGCTCCTGGTTCCTGCTGGTGCCCTGGTCCTGGCTGGTTGCTTACTTCTGCTGTGATGATCCTGGTGCTGCGGCGCTGGTGGTGCTGCTGCTGCTGCTGCGTCCTGCTTTGCTGGCTACTGTTGCTGCTGCTGCTTTGCTGGCATTGGAGGAGCAGCCCCTACAACCTCAAGCCCCCTCCTTTGATGAGGGCCCAGTGGCCCGGCCAGAGGAGGAAAGGAGGCATTAGTGTGAACGGGAGAGGAGGCATACTCCATTAAGGGAAGCATGAGGATGAGGTGCTCGAATGGCGAGGGAGAACGAAGTATTCTATGGCGGAAAGGGACACAGGCTCTATCGAGACACCAAAAGGAAGTAGGCGGCTTTGGGAGAGAGAAGGCGGAAGAGCTGGGCTACACTTCGGAGGTGCTCCTCGGCTGGTGGAAGCACATTGCACACCTGGTACTGGGAAGGCTGCACCTCAAGAAAATCTTGGCCAGGCCCCGGTCAAAGCTGACGGACAGAGGACCTATGTGATGGGCCAAGTGGCCAAGCTCTGGAGGGTGAGATCCGCCACCAGGAGGCAGCCCCTCTTCACAACCCTCTCTGCAGGCAGCCCGCAGAGAGCCAGTCCTCTTTCTGGCCAAGAGTCAGCTCCTGTGTCCAGGCAGTATCTGTGGCAGCGTGCCACGATGGAGACCCCCCCGACAGCTGCACTCCCTGTGGCGGAACGTGGTGGAGGACCCCCGATGCATGGGAGAGCAATGAGAGGGCACTTCCACCAGAGAACAACCCACATCACCTTCCACAGAAAGCAGGCAGAGGCCAGACTGGAGGGGGCAGAGCCACACTGTCCTGCTGGAGATTCAGGACACCATCAGAAGGGCAGCATAGATCTCCTTCTCTCAGCTGGTACACCGACGGTCCCATTCTTCCCCCCCAGCCCTTCCTCACCTACGTCAACCAGACCCTCTTATGAAACATGTCGAAATTCACAGTACCAGGTATAAGGACAGGATCACTGGTCTTCTTCACAAACCTCCAGATTCCAGCTGAATTCTCCACCCAGTCCAGGTCTGGCTCTTCCCGCCCAGGTTGATGTTCACAGCCCGTTCCAAGGCATTTCCACAGGCCCCTCACCTTACCAAGGCTACGGCTACCAGGAGCTCCAGCAGCACAGGCAGTCCTTCCCAGTCCAGGCACAGGTACATTGGACGCCACCGGTGGCCACTGTGCCACCGGATGCCACCAACCCACAGTTGCACCCACGCCTCACCTCGCTCAGGCTGGCAAAAAAAAGGGGAAAAAAAACCCCAGGGAAAAAAAAAACATTTCCCCTCACTACACTGCTCCTTCCTTCCACCCCACAGCCAACCGGCCTCAAGAACATCTGTCATTGGTATTGGGGCTGACACCCCATGTCCTGGAGGAAGGGCGGCTCTCAACATCAACAGGACTGAGCCAGCTCTCTGAGAGATTCCTCCACCAAACCGTCCCCTGTTGTCCTCTCGAGGCCAGGCACCCCAATGATTGCCTCAGACCAGCACTCCTAGCAGCAAGGCCACCTCCACAGCACCTGGACCCTTCACCCCTGAGACTGGGTACGCCTCAGAGTGGACTAAGAAGGTGCTAGAGACTGGGTGGGCTACCTGTTGACTTTATCTTTGTTTGGGGACACTTGGGTCATTTGGCTTTTACAGCTTGTTATTTAAAAAAAGGATATCTTGCTTTCACACACTTGCTTCATTTATTTTAGTAGATAAAAGGTCTTGGTTTGCGAAACTTTTGAAATGGTTTTAAGCCTTTGCATGCTTTATGGGCAATGGGTTAAGATAGAGTGGGGATGGCAGGGATACCTTTGCATGAGTAATTAGCTTGGGATGGGTTAGTATACCTGTGGGATGGTAAAGCTTGGGATGGGCGGGATACCTTTGGGATGGGTAATAGCTGTAGGGATAGATAAACCCCCAGCTTGCAAGCATAGTGGGACGTGTAATGGTTCCACCTCCCAGGTTGCCACACCCTATTGGCCCTTCTATATCAATAACCAATTGTGATCATTGATCCACACATGTTCAAACATAAACACAACTCTTTATTTAACGCCCTGTTCCATTGTGGGGCCCGCTCAACATACATGGCACAATCTCATCAGGTGGATGAAGGACAGGCTGAGGGAAGCATCCAATTTAAGCATCTTACCAAACCTGTCTTGCCACTCCACTGCTCCAGCTTGGGGAGTTGCACCAGTGTTTCAGGAGGGTTGCTTCTGCTTCTCCCACCCATTCACATTGAAGCTCTTGTTGGGGCCTTGCACATCCACAGTGTCTATCAGGTGTCGTCCTTGCCTTCATTCCACCAGGCTCCATGTCCCCATTGCCTTGGGGAGGTCCACGAGCCTGTGTTTCCTGCAACACTGGGGTAGCGGGTGGGCATGAGATTGTGCAGGGATGCAGCAAAGCTTCCACGATCCTCCTCACGGTGTCGTTGGGCCGATGCTGCAGGTTGTGAGAAGTACCTGGAACCTTGTTGGCAGGATTGCCAAAGGCGTTCTCCACACCGCCTTGCCTCTGGTCAGCCTTGTAGTTGAAGATTCTCTCTTCACGGGTGAGGCATGCTGGAGGTGCAGGGCTTCATGAGGTAGGTTCTGAGAGAAGGGCGTCATTCCCCCACGATGAAGTAGGGCACATCTTGTGTGTTCGTTGGCAGCGGGGGTCTGGATCTGGGAAGCCCATGATGAGGTTGCAATCCAGCCCCTCCTTGAGGTGGGACTGGCGTTGTTATTACCTGGGCATATGAAGTGACCGTTGCGTGAGCATCGATGTAGTTGAATTAAGTGGGACCCCTTGTGTAGTTGATGAAATAAGTGACCCTTGACTTGGCTGGAGCTTGCAGGCCACGTGCTGCCATCTATGGCGATCCAACGTAGTATGTGGGGGAAGTTTCTACTTCTGATACCACTGCTCTGCAACTTTTCTTCCATCCTTCTCAGTGGAGGAGGCACTTGGAGGAGCTCCTCGCAGTATTCTTTAATGATGACCTGCACCACTTTTCTGACCACAATGCTGATGGTGTTGTGTGGCACCCTCCATGCGTACTGCATGCTCCTGTTACGTGGTCCCTGAGGCCAGGTGGCAGAGGTCAGTGCCACCTTAGCCCAGCGGTCCAGGCTGGGCCGGGAAGTTTGTGTTCCTTGGTCAACCTGGATTCTTTCAGCCGCTCCACAACTTCGCCAAACACATGGCTGGGCGGCATCCTCATGAAGTCTGGAATTGCAACGAGGGTCTTCGGTCCTCAGCTCCACCATCAGCTGTCATAGAGTCTTGTTACTCTGCTCTTTCGGCGATCCATCTTTGGACCCAGACGCTTCTTGGCTTGCCTCCTTTCTTTTGCGTAGAACAGGTAAAAGAGCCTGTAGATGGCTTCGCAACTATTGTAGTTACGGGGGGGATGGGGGTGGCTACCAAAAGGAGTGTGTTGGATGATCCATGGTGGAGATGATCTGGATGCATGTGGAAGAGCAAGAGCCAGCAATGAAGGCTAAAGCAGGTCTGCACCGCAGGGGCTGTGGGACTGAAAGTGAGATCCTGGTGAGTTCCTCCCCCTTTTTATAGCGAAAGGTAGAGTTTTCCACTAGGTGTCCTTTGCATTCCTCTAGGCATCCTGCATACATCCTAAATATCCGAGATAGGTCCCCTCTGCGAACTTTTTCCATTTTAATGCTTTGTATTACGGAGCTGCATCTGCTTCATCCTTTCTCCGTTCTGTGCTTACTATGCTTTGTGTCCATTCCGCGGTGCCGTTTCGCTTCCTCCCTGTGACTGTTTCCGGCTGGAGCGGATTTGAGTTGCGCGGATGCGCAGCGGATGCCTAGCGGATACATTTAAACGGATGTAGAACGGATGTTCCCCGTATGGCGTTGCGGATGCAGGAACAGACGCGTTGGTACATTTTCCGCTCAAAAAAGTTTTTGAGCAGACTCAAAACTTTTAGAGCGGATGGACTCAGTCGACGGATGCTGGACGGATAGAGGGATGAAAAATGGAGGCAGTGAGTACAGAACGGAAGCATCGCGGGTTAACCAACGGATGGCAAGTGTTTCTCTCCATTTTACATCCTCTTTCCATCCGTTGGTGCTGTGTGACAGGGGCTTAAGTTCTTGATGGAGAAGACTGGGGAAAGGAACAGCTCTCTTCCATTTGTATTTCCACTGTATTTCTAAATTCCTATTAGACCAACCGTATAGCACGGATTGTGTCATACGATATTGTTCACAGGGAAGAGGTGGGACTGCTTTCATCATCTCATTTTGTCCCTTCCTTTTTGTCTTCACCTGAGCAGCAATGTGTTCTGACCCATGCCCTTTTCCAACAAATCAAACACAATCCAAATAAAACAGAAACCTTGTAATGCTTTTGCAAAATAATTAGCTGTGATAAGCACAAGCCTTGCCAAACTGTGCACAACCATTTGTCTGAAATGGTACTATAGGATCTCCTACATGAGCTCAGCGTTGGACTAGAAGACCTCCAAGGTCCCTTCCAATTCAATTATTCTGTATTCTTGTGTGTACAAAATTGCTCAGTATCCAACTTGTTCTTTTACTGGACAGAGTAGGAGATGCTTCTTTCCAGATCATCATCATCATCTTTTAACGACCCCATAATCCCTTGAAGGGTTGTGTCTGGGCAACCGAACAGAGCTAGCAGAATTTTTCAATGGCTGGATGCCCTTCCTTTGGCTAACACGGAGTTTTGTTCAGCAGATATATTCACAGTGTGCCTAGAAAGAGAAATATCTGCCTCTACCAAGGATCGAACTCACAGCCTCCTGATTGTGAGATGAGAGCTCTACCTCTAGGCCACTGCACCACTCCATGCTTCCTTCTAGATGTCCTCAAATTATTCCAAGCCAAATCTTCGGCTCCTTTCAGCTACGGAGTATAGGTTAGATCATTCCTCAGCTTTGCCCATTTCGTCCAGTCCAAATTCTTTAGGGTATTTCAGATACCTTGTTATGTCCCTAAAATAACCTTATATCTGGAATCAGGAACAATGAAGGCAGAAGAGAGAATCTGGCCTTAATTTCTACCTACTGGTTTCAAAAGGTCTTCTTACTTGAGGACTCCCCCTCCCACCCAACAGTGGCAGATAAGTCTTTCTGGATGAATTCTCTGTTAAGCAAATGAAAAACATAAGGTTTTTCTCCACAAGGAATAATAAAAAGGGGCTATGTCCAGGCAATTGTGCTCATTGAACAATGTGTTATGGCTGCAGAGTGCTAAACTGATCTAGGCAGAGCTCCGATCTTGTTAATGGCCAGTGGATAAGATGGTTTCTAAAGCCTACCTAATACCTCACAAAATGGTTCATGCCAGCATAGAAGCACCTTTACTTTGACAAGGTGCCCTTCCTTCAGCCGTGCCAGAGAGGAGATACAAAAAACAAAGTCTCCTATTCAGAATGATAATTTTGTAATAGTTCTAGTTTCTTCTTGATTTATCTCTGTTCAGGATTAGTTTGCCTATCATATAAACTTTTTGCTATGACTTTTTATTACATCGGCTTTTAGTTCTTACTGTGATAGTTGTGATTAATTTTTTAAGTTCCTTCTTTATTTTGTGTGTGGGGTTTTTATATTAAAAATTATATTGCACTGCTCCAGGAGGGTATTTAGCCATAACTAAGTTTTAAAGTTTCAAGTTAAAGCTGGGTAGAAAATTCTTCATCAAATTTCTCCACGTTCCTGGAGGGAAAGGAGAAATTCTCCAATAGTTTGTGAAAGGATGTTCTTCTTTGACAGATTTCTTTAGGATATATAATGAAATGTGGAAAGTCTGAGGTTCTACAAACTGAAGAATGAAAACAGTATGGCCAAATCATGTTTTTCAACCCTACCTTTCTTGTCTTGTGATTCCATACCATACTGTCATGATCAAGGGTGGGATACAAAACAAACAGTCACAGAAAACAGGTGAAGCCCCTTTTATTCCTTCACTTTGCTTCCAAGCTCCAAATATTCTTGATGGAAGCAAAAAAAAAACTCCCACACAAACAGTTACAAGAAGAAGGAAATAAGCAACACAAACCAGGCAAGATAAGGGCTGGAGGATGTCCAGAGATAACACACACTGGGAAGGACGCCAAACTCAGAGAGGAACCATAAACTAGAGATATTTCCACGTTTTGTTTCCAGTGTTCGCCCATACGCATGTCCAACCTCTTATTCAGTTGTCACAGCTGCAGCCCATGAAGAGGATCAAGGCCCTCTCCTCCCAAGTAGACCACATCTCTCCCTTATCCTCTCCTCCCTGTGTGCCCTAGGATGGAGAGGGGATGGGCCTGGGTTCTCCTCTGTCTGCTCAGCTGGCCTCTGCCCTTCCCCAGCCTCCTCAACAACCTCCGGAGCCACACTTCCACTCCCTGACGGTTGTTCCTCCTCTCCTCCAGAGTCAGTCTCCACCAGGGGCATGACACATACAGTGCATGTGCAAAAAGAGGAGAAGGTCAAAGAACATGAGGTAAACCCAGAAGAAGATGAAGGGACAACATGAAAGGGACACTATAACAGCATCAAATAACAACGTTTGAGGCAACCAGAAGAGCAAGAACCAGAATATGACCACAACTCAGCTGAAAATTTATGTTGCTAAGTGAAACATTTGTAAAATGAGGTTTCCCCCATTTTACAATCTTTCTTGCCACAGTTAAGTGAATTGTTAGTTGTTAAGTTAGTTACAGTTATTAAGTTAGTAACCCGGTTGTTAAGTGAATCTGGCTTCCCCATGGACTTTGCTTGTCAGAAGGTCGCAAAGGAGGATCACATGACCCCAGGACACTGCAACTGTCATAAATATGAGTCAGTTCCCAAGCATCTAAATTTTGATCATGTGACCATGGGGGATGTTGCAACGGTCATGAGTGTGAAAAACGGTCATAGGTCACATTTTTTTCAGTGTTGTTGTAACTTTGAACGGTCACTAAATGAACTGTCGTAAGTCAAAGATTACCCATACAAAAAAAGCTGCAGCACAAAACTCCAATTTAAACACGGCTGAACATTTATGGGAGGCTCAGAAGCTCTGCAGCTATAAATAATATCATGAAGCCATTATGAGTATCGCTGTCAGTGGCTGCTTTTGATGGCCTAATTTTAAAACAATGGAAATGATTTTGTCCTTTACTTTGTCAGTATCTTTCTAACGAGCAGACACAATGGATACTCCTTTTGCCCTTTGATGTGAACATTAAAGAGACTTTTTTGCTAAAGGTGACCTACAGGGAAGCTTGAATGAAACTTCTCACAGTTCCAGGTGTGCAGAAACAGAAATATGAGATGCATCTTCATTCAGTAAGAAGGTGCAATCAGGTGTGATCATATTTATTCTGTAGTAGTAATGGTTAAGGAATAAAGCCCATTTACTATCCTGTTTCCCTGAAAATAATGACCTACCCTGCAAATAAGTTCTACCTTGATTTTTACACATGCACCCAATATAAGCCGTGCCCCCTGAAATAAGCCCTAATTAAAATCCTACCCAGTCCGGAGTACATATGTAAAAATTAAGCTAGGATAGGGATGGTGGTGGTGGTGGAGCTGCCCTACTATTTACCTTGATAATTGTAGCCAGGCCTTGCACACCTACCTGCCTTGCTGGCCCATTTCTTCTGCAGCCAGCAGAAGAAGGCCTCTGTAGCTGATAACAAAGCTCCAGGTCGATCCTGCAGAAGAAGTTCCTGAAGGCCTCTGACAGTAAAAGGAGGACAGGGTGACGCACGCACGTGAAGTTAGTCAGTGGATAACATCCCCTGAAAATAAGACCTGGTGCCTTTTTTTTGGTGGCAAAAATATATAAGATAGGGTCTTATTTTCAGAGGACCAATTGTGGTAGCTATTGTGTATGATGATTTTGCAATATTTGCAAGAATTCTCCAGCCAGCATGATCATTGGAAAGGATTCTGGGAACTGAAGCCCAAATCTCTGTAAAGAACCCAAGTTGGGGGAAGTAATATTGGTAACTAAATCTGTAGCCATTTGCGAAAAGTATATTTTGCTCTCCTAATCCAATCAGCTTCTCATACGGAATAAGGACAAGTTGGTTGCTTCCATATTCCTGCCTGCCTGCCTTTATTATATTACAAATAAGAGAGTGAATATATCCAACCACACCTTATTTTTCCTGTTTTCCCCACAATAACAACTCCATGAGGTTATTTGGGCTGTGACAGAGTGATTCACCCAAGTTCATTCAGCTGGCTTTCATGGCTAAGGTGGGATTAGAATTCATGGTCTCCTGGTTTCTGGCTTGATGTTTTGACTACTAAATCAAACTCCCTCTATTCCTTCCTTCCTTCCTTCCTTCCTTCCTTCCTTCCTTCCTTCCTTCCTTCCTTCCTTCCTTCCTTCCTTCCTCCCTCCCTCCCTTCCTTCCTCCCTTCAAAAAATGGACTTAAGGACTACTTACAAAAGCAATAAAATATATGAACGACGTGCTTACAAAAGCAATAAAATAGAACCAAGAGGCTTTAAGAATTTTGACATTTTGCCACCTGGTACTGTACTGAAATTCTTGGTCTTCTACCAAATTACTGTGCTGTCTTATCCTAGAATGGTAGGTTAATTTTGCTATCTTTTTATTTAATACTTGCTGGATAAATTCTGAAGTTGGAAAACTGTGAGAAGTTATTTGGGAATAAGCCCCATTGAATCCAGTGACATCTACTTTGAGCTATATACATTATCTGAAGAACATCAATTTGCATGTATGTATGTAGTGGTGTGTGGGGGTGTACATACATACATGCCCCTTTCATTCTTCATTTTAACATGAGAAAATGCCTTCACAGTGCAATTTTGAAAGACTACAGAATGGACTAATAGGCTCTTTAAATACCTTTTCTATCAAGCTGTAACTCTTAATTTTAAATTTTAATTTTAATCCATACTTTAGGGAGAGAGAAGTCAGAATCAGATTAACAAAATTGGAAGGGAGCTTTGAGGTCCTCTAGTCCAACCCCCTCCTCAAGCAGAAGACCCTGTATACCATTTCACACAAATGGTCGTCCAACTTGAAGACTACAAAAACCTTGATATAGATTCATACCGAAATATGTATTTAGTCAACAAAAAACACTGAAAGAAAATGTCATCAGTTATGGAAAAATAAGTAGGGGTTGGCAAGTGTATCATCAATGATGATTTTTTTTTTAGAAGAAAAATTCTGCTTAGGAAGATGAAAATAAATCAGGTATCAGCACTCCTAACATTTGTAACTTTTCATCATATCCATTCTGGTCCAATGATGCCTGATTTTTTTTAAAGCATTCATTAATTGCCTGGTTTTAATTAACATCATGGGTCACCAATCTTTGCTTCAGCAATGCACTTTTCAAATGATTATATGACCTTGAATAGATACACACACACACACACACAGAGAGAGAGAGAGAGAGAGAGAGAGAGAGAGAGAGAGAGAGAGAGAGAGAGAGAGANAGAGAGAGAGAGAGAGAGAGAGGGAGAGAGAATTCAGCAGGTTCTGACCAGTTCTGGAGAACCAGTAGCGGAAATTTTGAGTAGTTCAGAGAACTGACAAATACCACTTCTGACTGACCCCGCCCCCATCTATTCTCTTCCTCCCAAGTCCCAGCTGATTGGCTGGGTCTTCTTTTGTTGCCCTGCATAGGAAAACGGAGCTGGAAAGCAGGTTAGTGGGGTGGGGAGGGAATGGGGATTTTTGCAGTATCCTTCCCCTTCTACGCCCACCAAACCATGCCCATCGAACCATTAGTAAATTTTTTTTGAACCCCACCAATATACATTGCACAAAAAGCGATGATTAAAAAAATACAGTCTTTCACAAAGATTCAGGGGAGCTCTCTTTTAAAAAAAAGGCAAGATAAATCATCATTGGATAATGACAGATAAATAAACCATGTCAACAAGAAACATTTCAAAACACTCAGTGAACAGTTTTTACTGTTTTTCCTCGGGACAAAATCATTTATTTTTCAAGATATGGCATTTCAACAGCACAAAGATCAGCAAATGTTCATCATCCAAAACCCAATACTTAATTTTGAAGAATTGGAGAAAAGATTAAAAATAATAATTTATCTGAAGAAAATCTAAGAATCCTACCCAACCCCAGAACCCAGTTTTAATGCTTTACTTTCAGTGGCTATGATTTTCATGTTCTCAACCTTTTAATTGTTTTGTAGTGTTATTTGGGGAATTGTAAACTGCCCAGAGTAGCTAAACAGTGAGATGTGAGTCATCTTTTTTTTCTGATAGAAAATTATCTGATTCAGAGTAGTAAAAAAAGCCTTCCAAATATGACACCAAAAAAACCATGTATTTTGTGCATCTTTTCTCAATAACTAAAGTTTCTATCTTCACTTAAAATGCAATAGTGGAAGGAATTCTTGCTTCAGAGGGAAAAAATGCAGAAAAATATAACGTTAGCTACTTAGATGTGCTGACTTTGGTATTTGAATGGAATTGATTTCCTGTATTTCTGCATCTGTGCATGACAAATTATTTTTTAAATGAAACTCGACAGAGATGTCAGTGACCCCAGTTAGCCTGCATTTGCTGATGTCTAATCCTTGCTGGCAAAGAAAGAGTTAAAAAGGGATTGAAAATGAAAAACAATACTGTCTTTGGACCAGTTTCCTCAAAATGTAGTATACTACAGTCGAGTTAAACAATACAAGAAGCCATATACATAGTCCTCAAATTATGACAGCATGTTTTATGATGGTTTGAACTTACGACGGCCTAGAAAAAAGTCACTTATGATCTGAATTCCACTTACAACCATCATAAACTACAGGTAGTCCTTGACTTATGATGACAATTGAGCCCAAAGGTTGTTTCTCTTGTTAAGTGAGAAATTTGTTAAGTGAGTTTTGCCCCGTTTCATGACTTTTCTTGCCACAGTTGTCAAGTGAATGAATTTAAGGATCACCATCAGTGAGCTGTTAGACAGTATTACTTGGTCTGTTAGATGACGCTTGTGTGTTTGTAGGAGGCGGGAAATTTTGGCGGGTGGGATGTGTGTTTGGGGATTGTCAAGTGTGTGCACGTGTTGGGTCTGGTCTCTGGGTGTTATGTGAATTTCGTTGTATGGGTATACTACGTATATATGTACAATGACAATAAAGAATTCAAATTCAAATTCAAGCGAATCACTGCCGGTTGACAAGACAGCAATCTGGTTGTTAAGTGAATCTGGCTTGCCCTTGGTCTCTGCTGGTCAGAAGGTCACAAAAGGGGAACACATGACCCCAGGACACTGCATAGGGATGAACTAGAGACAGCGGTGGTGGTAGAGAATGACGGTATATATAGCTCTTCCTGCCCAAATTTGTATGAAGAGAATTCATACATCCTAGAGATAGGTAGATTAATCATTTTTTCTCCATCATTCACACAATAGATATATACTCTTTACCCGTGCCAGAAGTGGCACACAGAGCCATTTCCCCGGCACGCGAGAGGTCGCCCAGAAGAGCCCCACTGTGCATGTGTGTTTGTGCCACCACCTGACAGCTGATTTCTTGGGTAGCTGGCGCGCATGCGCAAGGGGCGGAGGAGGGGTACGCGGGAGACATGCAGACATGTGCTACACACGAGAGGGGAATTGCACGCAGATGCACAGATGCGCAAGGGGGAGTCATTCATATGCACATGGGGACAGCATACATTGCCTTCTGGGTGTTGGCACACAAGCGCGTACAAGTGAGCGCGCACGCAATTATCGACACGGGAGCTGAAAAAAGTTAGCCACCACTGCTCTATACTAGTGTAGAGGTAGTCCTCAACCTATAACAGTTCATTTAGTGACCGTGTCAGTGTTCCAAGTAATACACCCACAGCACACAGAACTCCTCAAATGACAGTTTTTATCAGATATATCATATTGGCACAGATTGGTGAGAACCTACTCGAAAAGTTCCTGTGGTTTTCACCTAATTAAAAGTAAATGCTTTCCCTTTTTTTCCCCAAATTGTCATATGGTCCAATCAGAGTGCTCTCCAGTTCCTTGGTAACATCACTCCTCCTCTCTTTAGCCACCTGTTGGAATGTCCTTGGTTCCCAGGGGAAAGTATTCTGTTTTGGCTACAAACTCCCAGCTATCTCTATTTCCCCTTCCCTAACCTTCATCTCCATTGTGGCAACCCTGAACCCTCAAAGATGGCTTCAGTCAGGCCAGCTTCAGAGTTGACAGACCATTCAAAATTACAACGGCACTGAAAAATGTGACTTATGACCATTTTTCACACTTACAACCTTTGCAGCATCCCCACAGTCACATGATTTGCATACAAATGCTTGACATCTGCTTCACATTTATGATGGTTGCAGTGTCCCAGGCTCATGTGATCCCCTTCTGCAACCTTCCGACAAGCAAAGTCTACGGGGAAAGCCAGATTCGTTTTACGACCATGTAACTAATTTAACAACTGCAACTGTAACAACTAAAGCAAGAAAGGACGTAAAATGGGGCAAAGCTCACTTAACAAATTCCTCACTCAGCAACATAAATTGTGGGCTCAATTGTAGTCAAGGACTACCTGCACATAATATTTGTATTAATATCATCATCTTCATCCTCAACATAATTGTCCTGATTTGCATCTCTTCCCATGTGGCACTAATGAAAATATACCGACTTGTCTCTGTGTAGACACCTCTGCCCAACTCTGTTGTGTTGACTCATTGTTGCTTTGATGATGTTTAATACTCTTCTCATGTTAGTGTCCTGATGAACAGTCAGGCACTTTTCTTCCACTGCTGATAGTCCATTTTATCATCTAAACTAGCTGACCTCTACACACTCAGAGGTGGAAGGTGCAATACCAGTCTTGCATTTGAAGTGTAACTTTGGAAAACATGTCACATGCACATTGGCAAGGGAGGAAATCTCTAGAATAGGTTTCACTGGGAGTTGGTATAATCTGTGATTGTTAAACAATAAAAGGTAGAATTTCTGTAGTGGTTTTTGATACCTGCCTTTTGGGGAAGGATAATTTTAAATTGAAAAGGGTATGTCATTTGATAACTTCCAATACTGGTAGTCTGTTGTGGTTAGCCAGCAGCAGGTGCAGATGGCTGAGGGAGTAAGGACTCAGATGAGGGGACCAGGACCATTAGGTAGTGGACTGCTGCCTTCAGAGATTATGGGGGCTGGCAGCAGTGATGAGGAGGTTACCGAGGAGCCTGTGCCAAGTGCGCATGCGTGCAGGGTTGCTCGTAGGAAAGAGCAGTTGCAGCAGCAAGGGCGACTCGGGAGTAAGGCTGCAACGTAATGGCCCCTCCTTCAAGAAGATAAAAGCCAGCTGTGAAGTGAACGTTTTGAAACTCAGCCTCATGGACATTACAGTATCTTAAGTTGGTATTTGAAGACTCTTGTGTTGTGAAATATTTCTTATGATGTTATTCCTGGCAGTCTCACACAGTTTTTGATGAAGCTCGTGCTTATCAAAGTTAATTTGTTTGCCAGCCTTTTAACCAGGGATTCGTAAGACTCATAAAAGGTTTCTGTTCCTTTTGGTCATGTTTGTTTTATTGGAAAAGGGTGTGGGTCAGAACATAGTCCTAAGATTTATAACAATTCAGTTAGTGACCATTCCAAGGTACAGTGCACTGAAAAAAGTGACACATAACCGTTTTTTTCACACTGTTGCAGCATTCCCAGCGGTCACATGATCATAATTAATATGCTAGGCAATTGACTCCTATTTATGACGGTTACAGTGTCCAGGGTTATGTGATCCCTTTTGCAACCTTCTGACAGGCAAAGGCAACAGGGAAGCAGATTCTCTAAACTGGGTTACTAACTTAACTAATTGCAGTGGTTCACTTAACAACCGGGATAAGAAAGGTTGTAAAAAGGGGGCAAAACTCACTTACAGCTGTCAGGTTTAGCAACAGAAATTTTTGGGCTCAATTGTGGTCATACGTTGAGAAACCACCTTATGAGTCCTGGTATTATCACTATTCCCCCCCCCCAGGATTATTAACAGTTTTGAGAACACCTATGAAAACTGTGTCTGTCTTCTGTAGTAACAAATAGTAATGAAATAGTAATGAAATAGTATAGATGAAATAGTAATGTAGCCCTTAAATGGCAAAAAGATTGAATGGGACAAAATCTTTAAATGCTTGAGTTTTTTTCTCTATAAACAAATCCTAAAGGCTAGGTCCCACTGGCCGATGAACACAAAACGTATGCAAGAAAGGACACAGTGGACGAGCAAAATTGGGGGGTGGTTCCATCCATTTTCATCCGCTCCAAAAAGTGGCGAAAATTTGCATAAACAGAACGGAAAAAGAATGGACATGGTTAGTATGTAGCGGGGATGTTAAACGGATGTTCATAGAAGCCTAGCGGATGACAGCGGATGGAAGGCAGATGACACCTCCGAAGGGTTCCGGGGGATAATTTCGAAGCAGACGCATAGCGGAAGGGGTGGATGCATAGCGGATGAAGTGGATGCATACGTATGCCTATAGGAAACAAAAGGATGCCGCGCAGATGTATATCGGATGAAAAAGCATTCACTGCGCATGCGGGGGCTATGACTTGCATCCGCTCCGTGGATATAAAAGGATGCAGCACGCACGCAGAATAGTCTATTCAGACTCAGAATAGTCTCAGAGACTGAGTTGTTTACTTGTTTAATAAAGTTTATCTTTGCTTAAGACACTAATACAGTTTACTTGGTTCATTTTGCTTATTTAATAAAGTCATAAAGTTTACCTAAGAAAGTTAATAAAGGTTATCTTTTGGCTTAAGACACTTAGTGTCTTGGTTCATTTTGTTTACTTGAATAAAGTGTTGGTGAAAACTTTGAATAAATGGTTAAGCATTTGCATGCTTGTGGGATAGATAAGGATAGTTGTGGGATAGATAAACTCCAGTGCAACCATAGTGGGACTGTTTGGTCACCATCCAGCTATTCAGATTGATTTTCTCCCCTTTTTATGGAAAATATCGGTTGTCCGCTAGGTGTCCTTCTGCATACTCTAGACATACTGCAGACATCCTAAATATCCGAGATACATCCAGAAACAAACGTTTTGTCCCGTTTTTAATCCTTATATACGAGATGCATAAGCTTACTTCCTTTCTATTCCATGCTACTAACTGTGTAGACGTTCTGTGTACCTTTTGTTTCCCGCCTCTTTCTGTTTTCAGCTGCAGCGGATGTGAGTTGAGGGGATGGCCAGAGGATGCCGAGAGGATACAGCGGACATTTAACGGATGATAACGGACATAGAACATTCTCTTGCCCGTATATGTCGCGGATGTATATGTACGCGGGAAAGTTCATCCGTTCACAAAGTTTTGTGCAGCTTCAAACATATTTCGCAGATGAAAACTTCTTGCGCAGATGAAATCGCAGTGGACGGATGCTCGACGGATAGAGCATATGAAACACATATGCAAGTGAGTTCACAATGGATGCATCGCGTTTTCCAACGGATGGCAAGCTTTTTTTAACGTTTTACATCCTCTTTGCACCCATAAGTGCAGTGGGACCGGGCCTTTAAGTGCACAGTGTGTTCTACCATTTTTTTTCTATTTTAACTGCAATATGGAACTGGTCTGATTGTTGCTTTGAAGTCAATATTATTTACTCACACAGTTTAAACCTTTCTGATGCTAATTGCACTTTCTTGATGAATTCATTGTTTTGGAAGTGAATCTGCCATGTCTCTGGTGGAGAGTGACTCTGAGGGTGAGAAGGAACAGCTGACAAGGAGTGGAAGTGTGGTTGTGGAGGAGGCTGGGGAAGGGCAGAGACCGACTGAGCAGTCAGAGGAGGACCCAGGCCCATCCCCTCTCCATCCTAGGGCACACAGGGTGGAGACGACAAGGGAGCTATGTGGTCTACTCAGGAGGAGAGGGCCTTGATCCTCTTCATGGGCTGCAGCTGTGATAACTGAATAAGAGGTTGGACATGCGTATGGGCGAACACTGGAAACAAAGCATGGAAATATCTTTCGTTTATGGTTCCTCTCTGAGTTTGGCATCCTTCCCAGTGTGTGTTATCTGTAGACATCCTCCAGCCCTTATCTTGCCTGGTTGGTGTTTCTTTTTTCCTTCTTCTTGTAATTGTTTGTGTGAGAGTTTTTTGTCTTCCGGCAAGAATATTTGGAGCTTGGAAGCAAAGTGAAGGAATAAAAGGGGCTTCATTTGTTTCTGTGACTGTGATTGTTTTGTATCCCACCCTGGGTCATCACAGAATCTTGCAACATCAACTGTGCCCTAACAGTAAACCACCATTCCTTCTAAGTAAGAATACATAATGGCTGAAATGGCACCCAAAGTCATCAATCACATGGCTGAAATTTGTCTTGAGTTAACAAAAGATTATCAGATACATGCATGTGCTCCATACACTTGAGTGTTGTTTTTTGTCAACAGATAGCAAGAACTGGGTTTTTTTATATGTCATCTTGTGATGGCTGGGAATTACAGGGAATCACATAGTCACTAATGGTGTAGGTCTAGATTATCTAAGGAATCTTCTCACCGCAATGGATTTGGCCTGTCCCACCTGTCCTGGCAGAAGGAACATGCTACGTTGATCAAGGAATTCCAGCTGATAGTGCCCTGGAAAAGAGCCCTTTCTGCTGTGGCTCCCACCTTGTGGAACTTGCCGTGCCCCTCAAGGTGATATCTAAAACTTCCATTTTGGTCTTATGGAAGGGTCTGTCATACCAGAGTTGGCTAGAAAGGATTCATATTTTGTGTAACAGATACAGTTTGCAGTACTTAGGTAGTTATTTCTCACTACCTGACTCTGTTGTTACATCCTCAAACCCCCAAAACTTTAACCTTAAACTGTCTACCATGGACCTCACTCCATTCCTGAGAAGTCTATAAGGGAGGGGTGTGCATAAGCGCACCAGCATGCCTACCATCCCTGCCCTACTGTTCCCATTTATTCATACTCATTTATTATGTATATATTTACACCCATTTATACTTATACGTTTATATGTTATGTTCATACTTATGCTTGTTTTCTCATACATGCTTGACAAACTAAACTAAATAAACAAAATAAAATAAATAACCATTACTAGACTTTCACTGTTTAATAGGGGAAGATGAAAGTTTTGAGGTGGATTTCGAGAAACTGGTTTGAGATATGGAATGAAGAGATGCTTGATTTTATTTTAAGAGATAGCCATACATTCTTAAAGTGGATTATACTTGATAGGATTTAAGGGGATGGGTGAAGGGGATGGATTTTATTTTTTGATTTTTACCTTTTTCCTTTAAAAAAAATAAACTTGTTCCTTTATTTTGCAGTTATATACCTTTCACTTTTGCAATAATTGATTACTGAAAAAAAAAACTAAAATTGAAAAAGGAGCTGAATATTCTGCTATACAAATGCTAAACATGGAGCTATCCAAGGTTCTGCAACATCAATTCAATTTTGTCTGCCAACGTAACATGACTGACTGACTGAAAAACAACACTGATGATGGATGGATGAATGCTGGTCGCCATTTATATGCTACTTAATACAAATGCTGTGATCAGCAATGGCAGTGCTAGTATACACATTTATTTGTTTATTTATTATTCATTCATTCATTCATTCATTCATTCATTCATTTATTTATATTGCCGCCTATTCGCCCATGGCAACTTTTTTTTTTTTTTAAGTAGCTTTGGTTGAGATAAAAACTAGACTGAGAAGCCTAAAAGGAAGACAGTGACAAAGCTTTTCTGTACCACTGTTAAGAAGGCAACATTCCACCAGGAATTCTGGGAGTTGAAGTCCACAAGTCATAAAGTCGCCATTATTCTCCACCTCTGATGTAAACAGTCAGTTGCAATTTTTCCCCCTTAGGTAATGCAAAGGCCTGTCCCCTCACTAGATCACAGCTAGATTTTTTTTTTAAGTTCTCTCATGAGATCCACGGATCTATAATAATTCTAAATAGGAAATAGTTCAGTTGCTTGAAGTCTTGTAACCCTATTCTTTTCTTCTCAATAAACTTTACTAAAGAGAATTACGTGATCATCCTACTTGGAAATACTCTCTTTATATTTTAAGCAACTGGCAGTTTTCCCTTCAACCTGAACTTGATTATGGCACAATCTTTCTCTGTCCTTTCTTCTTTCTTTCTGTTACACTAAGATAATACTGTACTTCTGATTCACTTCATCTCAATCTGTGAATCATGGCTTCATTGACAGAGTGGCAAAAGAATTACCATATAGATTTATCTGAAGTATCTTATTTTATCACATAAAACCGTATCTGAGCCAAGAAGTCTTTGTGCCCTGTACAACCAACCATTATGATATTACCAAAATCTGAAGCAAGGTAATTGTTTTCCCACTTACCATATAGGTAAGGTAAAGGTAACCACATCACTCATTCACCTGTTCCCTGGCTCAGTCAGGTCTTTAAGGGACTTTCCAAAACCTAGAAGTGGTGAGGCCATCTTCACCTGGGGGTGGGGGGTGGGGAAGAGCCCACAGTGTCACGATTGCAGCAGAAATATATGCTACTCTAAGCAACATAACAGAAAACTGGTTTACTGGTTATTTCCCATTATTCCAGATGTCATAGCTCTCTCTACACACAAACACAAACTTTACTCCCACAGTGTTCTCATAATTGAGAAAATCTTTTTTGTTTAATATTCCTCTTGAATCACTGAGATCATCAGAAACTGACAATTGCCACAAACTACTTCATTCATCCATCGATCCATCCATCTACTGTCTACAGCTGTTCAACTCAACCAAGTGAATCTGGGTGGCTTAAAATTCTGAAACAATTTCAAAGCATTAATACAGCAAGAACACCCACCAAATAAATAAATACAAACAGCGGACAAGATGACTAATCAATTAACAGAAAAGCCAAACAACGAGGCCTTTCACACAACCCAAGCCTCAGGCCCAGGGAACATAACCATGTTTTTAAAGTCTTTCAAAAGGTCAACAGGGTTGGGGGCCATTGCTGAAAGCACCACACAGAATATACACTATATAAAAATAGAGAAATTATAGGAGGGTGGAAGTTATATAAAAGCCTGCACATTGAGGTGTGATATAGGGTTAACATTTGGATTTCTTTACTCCCAATAGCTGCAGTGGTGGACTATATATACTGTTCTGGCAGAGACAAACTCAACTCAGTTCAACTGTTCTGAGGCTGCCACAGTTGTCTGGAATTCTTTCCCTGCAGAGTTGAGAGGCCTAAATTCTTAACGTTAAATAGCCCACAAAACACAACTTTTAATTGCTGGCTTTTAATTGTTAGCTTAATAGTTAATTTTAATTGCTTTTGCTTTCAACTGTCTTAAATATGTCCACACTGAATGCTGGTTTTATGGTTTATTTTAAATTTGTAAAGACTTTTGTGGTTGGCAATATAACTTTGAATTCCACCCCAAAAGCTAACACTTAAAACTAAAGTAACATTTTGAAAATGCTAGACTCTTTTCAGACAGCAGCTGTGATCAAATGCCCCATCTTCTTTTAAGATGGCAGCATGAAAAATGCTATCAAGTCATATGACTCACTATTCAGACTATGCAAAGCAATTGCTTTTGTTCAATGAGACTTTGAAGGACAAGCAGAAAATATGCACGGCTTTATTAAAAGCAAACTTTGTCTACTACATGCTTCTACACACATAACACAAACATGACATGTGGGATCTCTTGTGCTCTGAGTTTGGTTGGGTTTTTTTTGCAGATGTTTCATTACCCAACTAGGTAACATCAACAGTGCTAGGAGAAATAGGGGGAATATTAGCAGATATAATCTTTATACAATAGAATATAAGTAATAATTTGATGGAAAAGATTGGAGGTTGACAGATGGTATTATTATGTATGCTTATAACATCATGGCATTAAAATGGAATATAATATTGAATAACTACTTTAAAAAACATGTATATTACTAGGATTGTATAAGTTTTGTTAAGTAATAATCATTATGAATGTCATTATTGATATTTGTATTCAAATGAATTATGCCCAGGGACAACACTGTTCATGTAGTGATATTGATATTCATTTAAAAATAAAAATCTAATAAAACTTGGGGGAAAAAAACCAGTGCTAGAAGGGAGTGTTTTTATCTGTTTATATAAAAGTGGCTTACCCTGACAGTGTTCTTGGTGGTTCCTAAATTAGGGTAATATCTACTGTTTGATTGTTGGTCTGGTATTAATCTTGGTGTTAATCTCTGCTTATCCAGATGTTGACAGCTGACAAAAAAGTGCTTTGGTCTTTTTGTTTCTTTTCTTTACTGTCTCTTTTCATGGTATGTAGATGTTGGGGTAAAGATCCGTTCTCCAAGCTTGTGCGCTGGTTTCTAAATGTTTCATTACCAGGCTAGTTACATCTTCAGCGGAGATGAAAAATTTTAGCAACGGGTTCTCTTCCCAGTTTACTGAGTGGGAGTGACCATGGTGGATGTGGCCTAGCCATCCTCCTGCACCACAGTGGGGAATGGGGGGTTTGCCTTCCCTAGACTCCAGAGGTTTTCATAGAGTCTCTGGGAGGGCAAAAACGGCCTCCCTGGGCTCCGGAGGCTCTCTGGAAGTAGGAAATAAGCCCGTTTCCAGCCTTCCTGAACTTCCAGGAGGCCTGTTTTTCACCCTCCCCAAGCCTCCGTGCGTACCCTGCACTTACCTGCATCCAAAATGGGCTGCTTGGGGACTCCTGGGAGGAGCGGGGTGGGGTGGGTGGCCAGGAGTGGGAGTTCTCCAAACTGCTCAGAATCTTAGCGAGAGGATCTTGCAAACCCCCAGCAAGCCACCTCTGAATTTAGGGGGTGTCAGTGTTCTGTTTATAAAAGCTTCAGGTATGGGTGTGAAAAGTAAGGGTCTTTTGATGGGTCAGCTGTGAGTCATCAATGAGTCTTGGGATGGGTCTTATGATAAAGGGATTATCCCAGATCAGTGTTGTTGGCAGGTGAACTGCTGGTGTCGGGGGGGATTGCGTGGGCTGGTGTGGTTGATTCAGATTCTAAGGGGTTCGTAGGCTGGTTGTAGGTCAATGTGCCTGTTGACGGAATTGCTTCTGGAGTGCCAGCCTTCGATAAACTCATGGACAATGATTTTTGTGTTAATCCAATTGAGCTGATGCAGATGAGTATTATTGTAAGCTTAAGCAGTCTGCAAAAATCTGAGCTACTGACATTCAAAGGAAATGAGCAGGAATTAACTAGGCATTTAAGGTGGGCTGGACTTAGATCTCTTATGGCCACGTAAGGACTCATGACTTATAATGTATTTGACCCCACCCTCAGGCTCAGCCTGGTCATCTCCTACAGTCCTACAGCATTACTTTTGGTCTCATTAACTGCTCTTGCTAAAATTCACCATTGAACTGGGTCGGGTAGGGTGGTCATAACATACTGACAAGAAGTAGAAGAAGAGAAAGTGGCAAGGGTGAATAAAGACTAACAGTTGAAACGAATATCTTTAGTGATCAAGGATGACAATTAGAATTATGGTGTTTAAATAACCTGGGTCCAGATAATCACAGCATCTGGACAGTGAGCATGAAACAATCATAAAACTAACAGAGATTTATGCCACTGAGCCCTCCACCCGATCATGTAGGAATCAAAATTAAAGCACCCATGACACCTCCAGTTTCTGTTTGAGCACATCTGGCAAAGGGTAATTTATCATTTCTCTTAATAATTGGTTCCATTGTTCAATGGCTTCCATTATTAAAAAAGAGAAAGGTTTTTTTCTCCCCTAACATTCAAAAGTAATCTGACTTCCAAAACTGGAATCAATTATTCCATGTTCCATTCTCTAGAGTGATGAGGTATTGGTCTTCAATGTGAAACATCCTTTCATACATCATTCAGAATTGGACAAAATGTCTCCAGAGTGATATTTCCCAACCTTAACAATTTTCAAGGCATGTGGATTAAAAATCCCAGAATCCCACATCCAACATGACCATCGATAAGAATACTGATAGTTGGAGTTCGCACTCCTGGAAATTGCAATAGTTAGAAAACACTGCTCTAGCCATCTATTCCTATTCCCTCCTCAACATTTTATTTCGTCCTTTTCAGTAATACCACATCGCTGTCCTGAAAAATTCTTCTATCTTTTTCGCTTTGAAATTCTGAGAATATTTTCTTATCCATTTTCATATTTGAATAAGGCATTGAATCTCATAATTCCTCAAATTCCCTTTCACATAAGATAAGTAGACAGGATACATCCCTCGCAGTAATTTTAAGGATTGATCAAAGATCAATCACGTTTACTTTCTTTAATTTTCCAAGTTTACTCTGTACAATTGATACAGATGATTTATCGTCTTGTTCTACAATCTGTGCCTGGAAATGTCCCAGCTGAATGAATTACAATTCCTCATTTTCCATTAATGTATTACCAATTCGAATTTGATGTTGTCCATCCAATAAAGTTCAGGTGTACAGCAGGTGGTTCTGTTATTTGAAACAGGTGTGGCCACTCAACAAAAAAACTAAGTTGTGCAATGTTGTTGTTGATCAGACACCATTAATTCTGACAAAGCTGTCATTTATTGGGTTAATAAACCCAATTAGCTGGATTAATCAGATACTGAACTTCTCCTTTTTTCGTATTGTTGTATTTTATTTCTTTCATATGGTCTCACTTTTATGAACACTTGATTGGTACCAGCCCACTTTGAACCAATTAAATTCACTTGTCATGCCCCAGCATATAACTTTTATATACTGTTGCTGCTCTCTAGCCCCATCTAGTGGCCAGAGGAACAAATATAACCCAACATACAATCTTTTTATACTGTTTTTATGCTCTCATCCCATCTAGTGGCTGAAAAGCCAAGTGTATTGTGTGAAGCTGATACAACCCATTTTACCTATCAGCCCGCATTCCCAAACAAATGCACATTGGGAAGCCACACTCCATTCATTAAGCATTTGGAGAAGGTAGAAGCACAAAGAAGAATCCATCTTAATCTGTGGCATATCATCATCCAAGGACAAACTCCATCTCTACCAGACAGAGCATCGTTCTGTGTGATTTAAATTACTTGTATTTATTAACTGTTATGTTTAGTAGTAATTCAATATGGCCTATCTTGTATTTGGTTCTCATTCTGTGTCTCCCTATTTTCCTCTGTTTCACCATATCCTGTTCTTTCAATAAAGCATCCAGATCTACACACATGATCTGTTTTATTGGAGGATAGGTGGATTTAGCTGCATGTTGAGCTGCACACAGAGTAACATGAAATGAGGATAGAACATCACTTATTCCAAAAACGTATAATTTAGTATATTTAATATACTAAATGAAGTATAATATACTTCATATACTAATATACTAAATACTAATTGAAAGTGGCAAGGTTTCTTAGTTCATGGCCCCCAGATTCTAGCACCAATTGGATGAGCACCTCTTTTTATAATAACATCACCAGATCTCTTTACAGTTTGGACTGACCATATCATCAAATTCAGATCTGCTTGGGAATATGTCAGTGGTCTTCTCAATAACCAGAGGAGCATCTTCTGACTTCAGATCGTCTCACTTTGTGACAAAAAACTTATCTAAACATCACAAGTAAGCTATCTCCAATTTTTCTTGGCAACCCCAAAGATGTGAGTTTCTCAAATGCCTTCATCTGGGTTTAATTACTGAATTTCTTGTTTGACTTGGTTAACCTGCAATCTTAGCTTCACCTTTCTTTCACGGCAAGGGTGACTCTAGTAGAAGGTCATGCTCACATTGGATCATTCTTAGGATTACTGAAACTCTAGCAATTTGTTTAAAGTGAAAATTGTATTTTAAAATTAAACTCAATGACAGACGTTCAGATGGTTTCTTATTTAATTATTGGGGAATCATTTATTTCAATCAAGATGATTTTTAATTCCCCCCCCCAATATAGAGGGAGTTGACTATTTAAACTTACAGAAAACAGTATCAAGGGTTATTTCTAATTACATGCACAATTGCTAATCCATCTGTTTACCCTGTTTCTGTAGATTTTTGTATATAGCATGCTTGAATAATGATGAAAAATTAAAGTATACCAAGAAGTCAAAGGGATATCTCAGAGTATACGAAATCATACAAAATGCCATGTAAAAAATGCAGTTCTCCTCCTGCTCTTGAAAAGAAATATACACCATAGGTATTTTCTACAGGTAGACGTCAACTTACAACCATTCCTTTAATGATTGAATTTACAATGGTGCTAAAAAAAAACCTTGACTGACGACTGGTCCTCACACTTATTACTGTTGCAGCCTCCTTGTGGTCATGTGATCAAAATTTTGACCCTTGGCAAATGGCATGCATTTACAAGATTTGCAATGTCTTGGGTCATGTGGTTGCCGTATGCAACTCTGTGAGGGTTTTAGATAAGCAAAGTCAATCGGCTAAGTTGGATTTGTTTAACAACCAGATGAGTTGTTTGACTACAATGATTTGCTTAAAAATCATGGCAAAAAAAAATTGCAAAACCATACGTAATGACTGATTGCTTAGTGATGGAACTTGAAAAAGCAAGACTATATGTCTTTCACTGCCAATGGAATATTATTCTCCACAGAGATTAGACTGGCCCCCATTTTTACAGCCTTTCGTAAGGCCTTGTAGACTTAGTTCTTCAATGGGCCTGGGGAAACCAGAGTGAGGTGGAGCCCATCAAGTGGCTCGTTTGATTGTGTGTTGTTGCCGGGGGTGGGGGGAAGGATATTGTTGTTTTAAAATTCTTTTATCTTGGGTTTTTATTGTTTGCAAGCCACCCAGAGTCATTGATTGTGACTGGGAGGGTAGACAGACAGACAGACAGACAGACAGACAGACAGATAGATAGACAGACACAGACAGACAGACAAGCAAATGAATGAATGAATGAATAAGGAGAATGAACGACTGAATAAGTGACTGAATGAATAAATAAACAACTCTCTAAGTAAATAAGCTCTTCAGGATTGCCATGCTCTCAGTCCCACCTACTTAACAATTCCATTTCATGGATCTGTGAGGTACATTTTTTCTCTCAACTAGCCCTGCCCTACAACAGCATTCTGCCCCACTTTCAGCCCAGTTAGTCCAACCTCTGGCCCTGCCATCTTTTAGGGAAAAAAAAAAATCAGAATTTTGCGTCTTCTGGCAGACCCTGAACTAGAGCATGTAAAAAAGACTGCTTACCAATTTATTTTATGTCTTGTATTTTCCGACATGCTTTGGTTGTACTGATTGGTTGGTTTTACAACGTATTTTATGATGTATTTTAATTTTTGGTACATTGAACGCAGTCCCCTGATTAAATTGCCTATAACAGGGAATTACAATAAAATAAGGTAAAACAGTGTCTTCAGTGCGGTCCCTAATCTTGGTGTACTATAGATTCCATATTCTAACCGATGCTTTTTTTCCAATTTGAAACAGACCATGGCACCATAACCTCTACTCTCTTATTACCAGCTGCAGCAGCAGGTTTTGCACAATTGGTGGGTACTCGTGGAACTCCATTTGACATAGCAGTGAGTGTGTTAGGAAAACTTGCCCCTGAAGCTACACCTGTGAGTGTGGGTTTCTGCCATTCACGGAAGTGGAGCTGTGTGTATGCTTGCCCACCACTTGCATGGTCCAGTACTGGGCCAAACAACCCAAAGGTTGGGGATCCCTGAGCTGGAGTACTTGCAACCTCTCTAAAAATTTCTAATGTTGTGTTTTTATCTATTTTGCCTGATCTTCAAATAACTTCCCCGTTCCCTGAAAATACGACCTTCCCTGAAAGTAAGTCCTAGCTTATTTTTACACATGTGCCAATATAAGCCCTACCCCCCAAAATAAGCCCTAATTAAGATCCCACCCACTCAGAGTGCACAGGTAAAAATTAAGCTAGGGTGGGGATGAGGGTGATGGAGCTACTCTACTACCTACCTTTGGACAGTTGTAGCCAGGCTTCGCACACCCCAACCCCTGCCTTGCTGGCCCATTTCTTCTGCATCTGGCAAGATTGGCAAGGCTTTCCTGAAGGCCTCTGTAGCTGATAACAAAGCTCTGGATCAATCTGGAGCTCTTTTATCTGCTGCAGAGGCCTTCAGGAAAGCCTTGCCGGTTGCAGACGAAGAAATTCCTGAAGGACTATGACAATGAAAAGGAGGCCAGAGGTGATGCATGCAAGTGAGGTTAGTCAGTGGATCACTTCCCTTGAAAATAAGACCTGGTGCCTTTTTTGGTGGCAAAAAAAAAAGTAAGACAGGATCTTATTTTCGGGGAAACACATTTTTGCAACATTTTATGGATATCTGAGTTATGGCCTACTTTCCTTCTTTCCTCCCTGCCTTCCTCACATCTCTTAAAAGTTAAAACTCCCTAGTGTTGACAAATTGTCTAGCCCAGTTTTCTTGTAGGAAAGTCAAAAACCACAATTCGACAAAGAATCTTCTATACAGTTACAATGGAAAAGACTTCTTGAAAATTCCAAGTATTCAGGATAAATGATTTTTATGTACAGAATTTTAGTTTGGGACATTTTGCAAAATCCTGTGTTCCTTTCCACAGCGCAATTTGAGGAAAGAGTGAATCGTAATGGAGAGGGAAAAATACAGTTTAGAGAATACCACTCAAGTCTTCCACCGAAATCCATTTGTGCACCTATTACTGAAAAGTAGGTGTGAAATCTGCAACAAAATCTTGCAGTGCAACTTGTTCCTGTACAACAAGGGTGTCAAACTCAAGGCCCAGGGGCCGGATTCGACCTGTGGGATACATAGAACTGGTCCACGGGGCCGCCCTGGCAACAGAGAAGATCTGGCCCGTGGTGCTTCTTGCCAGTAAAAATGGAGCTCAAGAGGGCTGCGCACGTTCCTCATGAGCTGTTTTTGCTGGCAGAGCCCTGGGGCCACTATAGGTGCCCCCGACATGAGTGATCTGGCCACGCCCAACCTGGTCACACCCACCCTGCCTCCTGAGGTCAAGCACAATCCTGATGTGGCCCTTAATGTAATTGAGTTTGATACCCCTGTTGTACAAGGACATAGCTAGCCTTCTCTCTTCTTTAACACTTAGGGTTTTCCTTAACCTGCAGAATTTTTCCTTTTCAGTGGTAAGTGTTTAACGGTAGAAGTTCATCAGGATGACCACTTTAATTCCTCCATAATTCTATGCCTAGGAATTAAATACACCAATAGAAACAAACACTCAGATTTATCCGCCACCATTCAGACGTCAAAAGCTCTTCACCAAATGACAAAATTAAGTCTATCAGCACAAAAGCTACTTTACAAATTCTTTCACACCACCCTGAACACAGCAGTATTTATTTTAAGTTGGTTGGTTTGACTAAATAAAAGACCCTTAGACCAGTGACCTGCAACAACAGTTAGTTCTAAGAAATGTAAAATGTTTGAAAAGAAACGTTAGCATTTATACCGACAGCATGAAGTAGAAATAAAGCTGCACGATGAAGAGAAAGAAAGTGCCCAGTTTCTACTTTACTATCTTCTGTCTTTTGCTGCACTAAATTGCCATAAATCATATTTGAAAGCTTCATTATTTTCTCATTTGCTTGCCAGAACAAAAAGGATTATTTTAATTTATCTTGGCATTCTGGCTAAAGGTTCACCTCCAGTGGTGGGATACCAAATTTTTTCCTACCAGTTCTATGAGAGAGTGCTTTGTGTGCGTATGCGCCTAATGTGCGTAGCAATCAAAACCCGCCTTCTGTCAGCGCTGGTGAGGTGAGTTGTTTTTTAGCTCAGCTGAGGCGTGGCAATCCGCTCTGCCGTGTGAATAAGCTGAGGTAAAAAAACAAGGGAATATAGAACAGGATAGGGCGGGGATAGGTGTGCGGGGCCAGCCAGAAGTAGTATTTGCCAGGTCTCCGAACTACTCAAAATGTCTGCTACCAGTACACCAGAACTGGTCCGAACTGGCTGAATACCATCTCTGTTCACCTCCCCACTCTGGGAAAAGAATGTAACAGTGAAGTCACTCTTCCTTCTACTTATGACCACAGTTTGAGCCTAAAAATTTCTGTTGCGAAGTGAGGCAGTTATTAAGTGGCAAGTTGCCACCTTTCCATTACCAATTGAAAGTGTTGCCGTTTTATCAGTTTATAGGAAAACTATTTGAAAGAAAATCAGAAAATCTCTAGCCCTGTTTCATGTTAATGAAAGTACGTTCAGTACATAAAACTGAAAACTGTTCCATGGCTGAAAGTTTCTGGACACTTGAAATGAATCAAGATGAAGGGAGTGAGCTTTTCATCTCAATAAATCTTGTTAAAGAAAAGTCTGTGAGAATTGTTACCGGAAATGAATCACTTTTGGTTTTGGCAGCTGCCAAAAAGCCCAGTAATTTTTTTTCTCGGTCTCTCTAGGTACTACTGTATTACCTTCTGTGGAAAGATAACATAATTTTCAAAGAGGTGTAACACAAGCCTAGGGACACCAAATAACTTTATAAACAGAAAGAGTGTGACCTTTTTATGTTACACAGCCCCAACTGATAAGTTAATTCCAGGAGAAAAAGCTTTTGTGGGGAAAAAAGAGTGTGCCTTATAGACGCCTAAGCTAATAGATTGAAGCCATATCAGACACAGATATCAAAATGTCTGAGTGATCTACTTTCAAAAACATATTTCTTGTGAGGGATTGAGGAAACCCAGAGTTTTCACTAGAATTCATCTTTTAGATGTTTTGGGACTGCAATTCCAGAAGTTCCAGAAAGCACAAATGACACAAAATAGAGTAATGCTGAATTACAATAAACCAAACTATTCTGATCTATCTATCCTTTATTTATCCTTCTATCTATCCCTCCTTCTCTCCATCCATTCATTTATATTTCTTCCTATTTTCTTTTTTCTTTCTTTTTCTTTCTTTCTTTTATCTGTCTATCCATCCATCCATCCATCTGTGCATACATTCATAGAATGCTTCCTTTCTTAAATTGTGTTTAGACAATACAATTAAAAATGCAAAAAAGAAAGTAATGAAGTAAAACACATTGCTATAAATACCAGTCTACACCATATCTAGGCTGAGCCCCCGTGTTCAAAGCATTTTGTTTGATAATTGATTAAATTGTCTTTATTATCTTTACATTATCTTGCTTTTATTACTTTTTAAGTAACTCAAGGCTGCGAATATATTTAACACTGTTTTCTCCTCCAATTTTCCCACAACCACCCAGTGAGGTTTGTCAGACTAAGGGAAAATGACTGGCTCAAAAATCACTAACTACTTTCATGGTTATGGCGGGACTAGAATTCCAGTTTCCTAAATTCTTGGCCAGTTTGTTTAACCACTAGACCAAACTGTGGTCAATTTGACAATAATAATGAGAAAACAAACCTCCCTTATTTGTAGCCTTCCTTGACTATCTGTACCCAAAAAATGGGTGATCTGTCTCACTGAGGATAACCAAATTACACTGATTGGAATTAGTTCTTCTACTTTTTTTTTAAATCAAGCAATATCAGAAGATTCTCACATTCATTCTGGTTTTTTTTAAATCATTTTTTTAAAAAACCCTGCCAGCTAACAAATGGAGAACTTTGTTTGATCTGCCTTTTTAAACAGACATTCTGCACACTTTGCAGAGTGATAGGTAGAGTCAAAAAGAAAAAAAGAAAATAATGGGCTGTTAGCCACTATATGATTCAAAACACGCATCTCCTGCTCACCTGGCAAATATTGGAACAATCTTCTGGTCATATAAAGAATGAATCAATTTTCTTCACCCCATTACAATCTCGAATTTCTGGTTTTAACATGACATGGAAAACTGTAGTGCTGGTGTGAAATGAGAGTGGATATTATAACATTACAGCCCACAGGTATCTCTGGCAGCTCATGGTTTTTCAAACTGATGGAATGACCATTGCATTTTGTATGTGCATCGCAATGGCACAACACTTAGTTTGTCATTTGTGGTCCCTTTGGTCTACTTTTCGACACCTTTGTTATAGAAAACTTCAGGCTGTGTGTGGAGAATCAGCACACTTAAGTATCTGTAGCCAAGTCTTGCAAGTACATTATTTTGTTTATAGATCACATTTAGAAGCTGCCAATTTCCTTCACAGAGAGATTCTGGGAGGTATAAGAGTAAGACATAAAAACATAAAAGCTATAGATAAAAATTACCTATAGATGAAACTTATAGACAAACGTTCTTAAGTGGTAATTAAAACAAGAGTTAGAATACAAGTAATCATTACAACAGTTCATTCAGTGACTGTTCAAAATTACAATTGCAGTGAAAAATGTGTGTTATTCATTGAGAAATTTGTTACGTGAGGTTTGCTCCATTTTATGTCTTTTCTCGTCACGACTGTTAAGCAAATCCATGCAGTTGTTAAATTAGTGACACGGTGGTTAAGTGAATCTGGCTTCCCCAATGTTTTTACTTGTCTGAAGGTCACAAAAGGGGATGACTCCAGGACACTGCAACTGTCATAAATGTTAGTCCATTGTCAAGCATCCAGATGTAAATCACACAACCATGGGGATGTTGCAGTGGTTGTGTTAAGGTCTTGGGATTTAAGAGCCAGCCAGTAGTGAATAGCTGCCAGATGTGGCTGATGCAGTAAGAGGTGATTCAGCATAGCATGGGTATTTCCCTTTAAAACTGGGGATTAAAGATCCCTTTAAGAGGTGTTTATATAAAGGCAGCCATTAGAGGGTGTGGTTTTCTCTTGTGACTGGTATTCATTGCAGAAATTTCTCCATGTAGAATTAAGAAGAAGTTTGCATACTGGTCAGGTATTTGCCTATCACGTATATGTTTGTATATAACTGTCTTGTAGATAAACCACTGTTAAATGTCTAATAATTGTCTCATTATAGCAATCACTCTGCAAAACCTCTGACAGGTCGTAAGTGTGAAATATGGTCACAAGTCACTTTTTTCAGTGCCACTGTAACTTTGAACAGGCGCTAAGCAAACTTTTATAAGCCGAGGACTCCCTGAATATATTTATGTTTTCATATTTTATTTTTACTCCACTCAGAATCCCCGCTCTGAGGCAGAGGAGTGGTTTGAAAACTCAAAATAAATAAATACACTATGGCTCTCTTGATTCATTATACACACAACTACACTAAGGAAGCTTTGAGCATTCACGTACGTTCATTGTGTCCAAGGAACTCAATATCTTCCATATGCAGTTTACTCAGATGCTTGCATTATGCGGGTATTAAATGTATGGAAATGAACATGTTGCAGCAATTAAAAAGTTCTCTTTTTCAGAAATCAAAAAGCAGGGGAATATCTGTTACATCTTAGAGAGTAAATAAATGATATTTCTGTCAGTGAAACTGCCTGCTGTATTCCCAATGCTTTGAGACACAGTAGAAATTGATTGAAAGTCAACAGGAAGAAGATGCCTGACCATCAGCAAAGAGTGCACCTATAAAAATAAATATTTGTATCCCCAATTGGAGAAATATTCCCTTGTCCTTGTATTTGAATTTTGTACTACTTAACCGCTCCACTGCATTCCAGAATTGTAATGATCTGATACTGTAAACAGATTTATATAAGCTTTCCTACCACATCCCTTTGTAAAACGGGTTGAAAAGTGAAGGTTAGGGTATCATTCATCATCATTTTTACTCAAATCATATATCATTTTAAGGAGTAGAAATAAGATTATAAAATTATTTTTCCCAGGGGGAAGCGAGAGACTCTGGGGGGGAAAAACCTCACTTTTTTTTTCTTTTGCTATAACACATATACATATAGATTCCTAATATGACCAAATATTAAACATCTAATACTAGCTGATAACTTTATCTTTTTTTAAAATAAATTTTATAATTTTTTTTTATAAACTGATAAATTTATCCCAATCCTGTATTAGACAGGAAAATCCTGGAGTCAGGACTCACGCTGTTGTACTGTCTGTGAAGCTCTAGATATAGTAGCTCTATCTCTCTTATTCTTTAGCTGGGCCTCATGTTGTTGTACTGTTTCTGAAGTTTTAGACATAGTAGCTCTCTTGCGCAGCATCGCAAGTCAGAGGGAGCCTCCTTGTGGAGTACTGTGAAGTTGTTTCCATGGCAACTCCACTGTACTGTACAGTAGAAGCCTTTTTCAGGCACACAGTCCCTGAGGGGTGTTAGGAATGTCTTACCCCTACAGTAATTTTTTCCAGAGGGTAAGTCATCTGTCTACTACGTTTGGTTGAAATTCCTCGAAGCATTCCAGAATTATGCTGGAACATACATACACACATACACACACACACACACACATACTACACATATAAAGATTAAAGGACAGCAAACTACTCAATGATGTACGTACAATACAGATTGTTGTACATCTACATAAAACTGTTGCCATCATTGTTCTCATGATTGTGGAAATTGTTGTCTACCACAGTCTCCTGCAGGAGAAGGCACAAACTGGAAGGTGCAAATTCCAAATTCTTCAAGGTAAAAAGGTTGAGGCTCAGAACATTGATTTACTTTGTAGTCAATTGTTATTGTTAAAGGCTAGGTCCCACTGGCCGACGGATGCAAAACGTATGCAAAAGGACACAGTGGACGAGCAAATTTTCGGGGGTGGCTCCATCCGTTGTCATCCGCTTCAAAAAGTGGCAAAAATTTGCATAAACAGAACGGAAAAGAAAGGAAAAGAACGGACGTGGGTAGTATGTAGCAGGGAAGTTAAAGGGATGTTCATAGGAAGCCTAGAGGATGTATATAGGATGCAAACCATTCACTGCTCATCCTTTCTATTTCCGTACTACTAACGCTGTGTAGACGTTCCATGTACCTTTTGTTTCCTCCCTCTTTCTGTTTTCAGCTGCAGCGGATGTGAGTTGAGGGGATGGCCAGAGGATGCAGAGAGGATACAGCGGACATTTAACAGATGATAACGGACATAGAACGTTTGTTGCCCGTATATGTCGCGGATGTACATCGTACATGGCAGAAAGTTCATCCGTTCACAAAGTTTTGTGCAGCTCAAAACTTCTTGAGCGGATGAAATCTCAGGGGATGGATGCTCAAAGGATAGAGCGTATGAAACACGTATGCAGTGAGTACACAACGGATGAATAGCGTTTTACAATGGATGGCAAGCTTTCCTTTAATGTTTTATATCCTCTTTGCATCCGTTGGTGCAGTGTGACATGGGCTTAAATCAGAGATTTTGAAAAGGATGCAAGTTTGGAAAGATATCACTTACAGGTGTGGCAAATATCACAGTGCACATTCTGAATCAGGTTGAGTATCCCAAATTAACAGCTTATTGTAAGTGGTAGTACCTGAACAACCTTGCCTGGACCTGGTTAAGTTGTGGTTGAGGGACATTCAGGAAATTATAGGACTATAAAGTAGATTGGGGAGTTGAACAAATTTTCTAAAAAGAAGTAATTGTGGGTCTGTCTCTGAAGTTATCAGAAGTTGAGCTTTATTCAAAGGAGAATTTACACTCTATTATTGTGTAAAGTCTAATCTATTTAGTTTTAGCGCAACTTGTAACGGTTTGTTTCTGCACTCCAAATGATTTGAAACTGTATCAAGAATATCTTGTTGACAAGCCAAATATTCAACTGCACCACCTTTTCTGGCTAGCTGACTTCCTTCCTCCCTCCCTCCCTCCCTCTCTTCCTTCGAAATCCTCTAGTGGAGAAACTGCTTCAGTTTCCCAATTTCAGCCTTTAAAGTTCACCAAAAACGCAAAAAGCTGCTTTCAATCACCTATTTTAGGGGCAATGTTAGTGTATGTTGTTCACTTGGGGAGGATTTAAGTGCGGACATGAGAATTCCCGCCCCACCTTAAAATCCAGAAAATAAGAGGTTTGGGCTTTCCAAGAAAATTGTCTGCTTACATTCCTATTTAATGTTATATATGCTTGAAAGGGGGACGTAGTGGCTCAGTTGCTAAGACACTGAGCTTGTCAATCAGAAAGGTTGACAGTTTGGTGGTTCAAATCCCTAGCACTGCATAACTGAGTGAGTTCCCGTTACTTGTCCAGGCTTAAGCCAACCTAGCAGTTCGAAAGCATGTAAAAAATGCAAGTAGAAAAATAGGTGCCACTTTGGTGGGAAAGTAATAGTGTTCCGTGTGCCTTCGGCATTTAGTCATGCCGGCCACATGACCATGGATATGTCTTTGGACAGTGCTGGCTCTTCAGCTTTGTAACAGAGATGAGCACCGCCCCCTAGACCGAGAAACAACTAGCACATACGTGCAAGGGGAATCTTTACTTTTACTTTATGCTTGAAAGACATTGATGGTTCTCCAATGATGCTTGGAAGTTGGATGACTGGTAGTCAGATTAAGCCAAGAGGATACCAAGAGATATAATCATTGACCCCATCTTGACTTTTTTGAACTTCTTCTGGCAGATGTTGTCCTAAGTAGAGGGAGGGGTCATTAAAAAGGAATGGCATTATAGTGAGTAGCCTTTGGCAGCTTTCTGTTCTTGATGTTTATCAACAGTGATAGTGCCTTTTCAAGAGGCAATTGGACTTTCTTTGCTTTTCCCTGAAGACGTTTCAGCTTCTCATCCAAGAAGCTTCTTCAGAAGTTTCTTGGATGAGAAGCGAAATGTCTTCAAGGAAAAACAAAGAAAGTCCAGTTGCCTCTGGAAAAAGCACCTTTGAGACAACTAGGACTGAGAATCTCCATCGACATTTCTCACATTTATGTTATGGTTTTTAACCATATGGTGCTTTTTAAGGACTCTACACCATTAATAATTTGAAAGCGGTAATGCCAAACAGAATAAAGGTTTCTACATACAAAGAACCTTTAGATGTATCACTCTGCTAAACAAATAATTCCATCACTGTCAAATCATTTACTAAGTCTGCATTACTATTAGTATTAATCCTCCCATCCTTCCTTTCACCCATCTGCTCACACTTATGACTGTAACCTTATTGCTTGTATCCTAATGATTTATATTGACTGTTTCCTAGTATGATTTAATTGCTTATTGTACCCTATGACTATTATTAAGTGTTGTACCTTATGATTCTTGACTCTTAAATCTTTTCTTTTATGTATACTGAGAGCATTTGCACTGGAGACAAATTCCTTGTGTGTCCAGTCACACTTGGCCAATTAAGAATTCTATTCTATTCTATTCTATTCTATTCTATTCTATTCTATTCTATTCTATCTATCCTATTCCTATTCTATCAACATTATTCCAGAACATAATTGTTAGCTCTTCCGTTAGCAGTTTGTCCTTTTTTTTAAATTTTGAAGAGCATAATGGTCGGAATTAAAATTCATCTCTTCCCTCCGATCACACAAAAATGTCATAAATTGAGGCAATAAATTATCGCTATGAGTTGCTGTGAAATTAACACTTATATATGGGAAATAAAACTGAAAATTTATAGCGGCAATCAATCTGCTTTAATGTATATAACTTCATCATCTGTTTTATTTACTTTCTTTCCTTCTCTTCCCTTCCCTAACCAAAAAACCCCCCTTTTTCAGGAACAGCAAAATTGAAAAGCAAATGGCTTGTTATGAATGATATTCTAGCCATTGCAAAAATGTCACGTTACAAGAACTATTAAGGGATGCAAGGCTATTGATTAATGAAGACTGCACGAAGGTGGAAAAAATATCATTGCCATGCGAGTAACTGCTGGGGGCATAAAACATTGAAGCTTAAGATCTGCAATATATCAATAAGATAATTAAGGGCACCTTTTCTAAACTTGTACTTTCCAGTGATACTGAAAATGTTCAATTTTCACAGCTGGAAGGCACAACTTTTGGACAATTGTATGGAATTTACATGACCAGAATTTCAGTACAAATGGAACCCACATACCCAACATATAAAGATTAAAAACAGTGCTGGAACTACCTAAATGTTAGCAAATATAATAAAATCTATTTTGATGAGAAGTGAGTGCATAATCCATTATTAGGGATTTAATAATCTTTAATTTGAAATAGTACACGCTTAAAATGTATATTTAATTCCAAGTGAAAATTATATTTATATCACTGATTTTTGTGAATATTTCTTGCTTTGTGCTCTGTAGGAAGCTTTTTCTGTATCTTTAAATATTATTATTATCATCATTAAATACTTATTAAAGCATTTTAAACATTTGTAGGCAAATATTTGGTTTCAGAAAATTACTGACCTTCACTTTTCTGTTCTGAATTATGGTTTATTTGACCTAAAAGTAAAATAGGATTTCTTTTATATATTTACATAGTACAAATAACAAACTTGCTAAAGACTGTACGTGATATAAATGAGGCTTCTGTTTTCAGACACTGAAATCCAGATTATAACCACAGGCAAACTGGCAGGCCTGAATTCAGTTGTTATCTAAAGGCAATTTATTTTTTACTTTGGTATCGAAACTAAAAAGCAGTGACATTTGAGTTAAGAAGTGTTTTTAATGTTAGAAAGGATATTTTACAGCACATCCCAGGATTATGCCGTTAGAAACTTCACCACAATCTGGTGTTAAGTTGAAGGAGTTTGCATGTTATCTATACAAGAAAGTACTTTTTTTGTTATTGTTCAAATCTAAATAAAAACTCCAGACATTTTTAAATAACAAGCTGTGGGTTGGAAGTATAGAAGAAAACCATGGGAAAGAAAGCAGAATTGGCAAAAGATTTGTTATGGCCAGTGCTTTATCTCAGAGATGTTACCGCATGAAGAATGAAAATATGAGGTAAAGGGGTTCAAAGCCACAGTATGCACATACTAGTTGGGAAATTCCAACCACAATTTTGATCATTTTAAATAATAATGAGAAAATGATTGTTTGCTCAGGATATCTACAATGAACCAAAAGAAGGGGAATGAAGACCAAGATAGAGTGATGAAAAAGGATGGCAAGAGATACTGAATAGTTTGCTGTCCATCTCTATGTATGGAAATGGCTCAAGTGAATAATATAACAATATGTATAATAGCTGTCCAATTAAAAAATTCCAGAGGCTTCCAATCAGAATTAATTGGAAGATTTAATTTAACAGTGACAAAATAGGCACTAAATGTCACCCAATATTTTATAGGTAACTATTCTATAAATGACAATCATTCCCATCAAAGCAAAATATTTGAATTAGTGATATTCTTTCCTCAACACAAACAACAAATAGCACTGTGACAAATTCAACTACCGTTTGAATAATAGAAATGGCAAAAAACCTAATGCTAGATTAAATTGTTAAATTAGGAAATCTCTATTTATGGACTGAAAAAAATTGACAAATCTTCTCAAGTTGGAATTGATGGGAAAATCTGAACCGTTTACATAATGAATCTTAGATATGAACAACAAATACTACTGGAACTGCATCTATTTTGAAAATTATTAAAAGGCCAGTGGATATATTTTACATGGAAAAATATGTGGAATAGTTCAGACACAACAGCAGCTTCATCTATGTTATGGTTTGCAAACCAAGCTTCAGAAATATAGCAATAGGAATAGCACTTAGACTTATATATTGCTTCTCAGTGCTTTTACAGGCCTCTCTAAGCAGTTTATAGAGTAGCCTATTGCCCACAACAATCTGGGTCCTCAGTTTACCCACCTCGGAAGGATGGAAGGCTGAGTCAACCTTGAACCTGGAGAGATTTGAACTACCAAACTGCAGGCAGCCGGCAGTCAGCAGAAGTAGCCTGAAGTACTGAACTCTAACCACTGCGCCACCACGGCTCATATGTGTTAATCTGGCACATATTTCTGTGTCATCTTGTTTCAGTGTTCCTGCTTCCTGAAAACTAACCACCAATAACTGTAAACATTCTCAAAAGCAGAAGAACAAAAGACAGCTGAGCGAAAAACAATGTATGCAAAGAAAACCTTCCCCAACATTTATACAACTGTTCTTGATAGCATGAAAAACAAGGAAGTATCTCCTACCCGTTTTGGTGTTGATGGCAAAAAAGTTTTGGGGGTTTCCACTTGTAATCCTATACGTCATCCTTTCAGTAGTGCTGGAATCAGGATCTTGTGCCTGTATCTGAATGACTGAAACATCCTTCGGGGAATTTTCCAAAACAGATGGATAATAAATGGGTTCGGAAGTCAAGGGCGCATTGTCATTTATGTCTTCCACTTCAATGTAGACCTCAATGGTGGTATAAAGAGGAACAACTCCACGGTCTGCGGCATACACAGTTAGCCAGTAGGACTGAGTTGTCTCTCGATCAAGGATATCGCCTGTGTATATAACTCCTGCAGAACAAAAAAAGAAAAAAATACATAGAATTGCAGAAAACAGCAATGAATCCATATAGTTTCTTGTCTTGCCTACAGGTGAATAAGTTGCTTGCTTTGGTAAATAAGTTGATACCCTCCTCTTTGTGGTAGCCCCTCAGATACCAGCAGACTGCTATCATGTTACTCCTAGTCCTTCTTTTCTCTAGACTGGGGTGTCAAAGATGTAGTGTGCAGGCTGGATCCAGCCCGCAATCGGCTACATAGTTGGTCGGTGAGCTGTCCTGGAAACAAGGGACCAGGCTCTGAAGCCCTAGGCCTGGCCTGGCCCACCCAGTTGGTCACGACGACCAGGTTATGCCCAACCTGTCCCAGACGGCAAACAAAATCCTGATGCGGCCCTTGATGGGATCGAGTGTGACATTCCTGTTCTAGACAAGCCAACCCAAATCCTGCCATTGTTCTTCGTATACTTTTGCCTCCAGGCCTTTAATCATCTTAGTTGCTCTTCTTTGCAAATTTTCCAAAATCTCAACATCTTTTTTGTAACATGGTGACCAAAACTGTAGCTTGTAAGTGTTTTCTGAGTAATCTATTTGGAAAGGGGGAGAACATCAGTTGCAAAAATCTGCTTCTGATAACCACAGTAATATTTCCATAACTGAAACCCTTTCCAAAAGAGTGAATTTGTTTTCCAGTAAGACACACATATTTCAGCAGGCCACATCACCTTCTCACTTGGATATTCTCATCCACCCACCCATAATGCTCATTACTTCCATTCCCACCTACTGCACAGACTGTCTCCTTCCCATCCACCACATGTGCTTATAATCCCACCCCCTCACCAACATACTTTTGGCTTCTTCTTTTTCTCACCATGTGTCCTCTCTCTCTTTTATCCCCCCACCCCAATTCCCTGTTTTTTGTTTCAAAAGCTCTATATTAGGGAACAGTGCAAACACATTCCGATTTGGGGGTTTTATGGGTCTCAAAAAACCCTCCAGTTTTTTTTTTTAAATAACATAATTGTCCAGAATATTCCTGTACATCCCCAGTTAAAGTTAAATTGGAAAGTGGACCAACATTTTTAATTTTTCCATATTTTCTGTATCTCATCCCTTCCTCTGGAAAAATTGTACCATGTTGATGTGCTTAACAAATACTCCGCATGTGAAAAACAACAGAGTACACTTGTACAGAGTACACTTGTACACTTTGATTCAAACACAATGTGTCCCTATTCACAAGTTCAAAATATTCTTAAGACTTTTGACCACATGCCAATGTAGCTCTTATGTGTGATACAAAATTAAAAATTGTAATCTGTTCCCAGCTTTCTATAAATAGTTTCTTCCAAGCTTCCGCTACAGATTGGTTTCAGCATATTAAGGATGCCACAAAAGAATTTTTCTAGCAGATTTAGTTATCTGTATTCCCTCCTGATAAAGGTTTGAAATTATAGTAATCTTTGTCTTACAAGCCCAATTTCCTTTGCTAAACAAGATGGTTGTTCAGTGAGTTGAGCCCAATTTTGCAGCCTTTTTTTGCATTGGTTGTTAAGTGAATCATTCAGTTGTTAAGTGAATGTGGCTTTGCTTGCCAGAAGGTTAGATTAGGAAGGTTGCAACTGGAGATGATATAACCCCGGGGTGCTGCAACTTTTGTAAATACATGCTGGTTGCCAAGCAGATGGATTTTAATGACATGACTATGGATAAGTGCAAGGACTGGTCATAGTCCTTTTTCAGTGCCATTGTAATATTGAACAGTCACTAAATAAATGGTTGTAACTTGAGAACTATCTTTACAGGGCAACACCGGTAGTGAGGGCTGAAGGCAAAATTTAGGCCAAAAGCCCAAAACAGGAAGCATTTAATAAAGTGGATGACCTATTAAAGTACATCAGGATCTTAAATATGTGAATATTTTCATTGGCCAGAAAGTCCTTTTTTAAAAAACATTTTCCCTTTTCACTGGGAAGAAAAAGTGGAGATTGAACCAAGCACTTTAAGCCAAAGTTGGGACACAATGCCTACCAATAATTCAGAATGGCATTCAAACTGGCAAGGTTTTGAATAGCAAATGACAAATAGTTGAAAACTTGGAGAATCCAGGTCAGTTATGCAGCAATAATTTTGCTTTGTGTTCTCCTGCTTTGAAGATTGTTTCTGAACTGGCATTTTTATTGCATAACAAAAGGAGCGCAAAATGCACAATGCTATCACTGTAGCATGTTGGCGGATGAAGCGATTCAGACAGGCAATAACAAAACAAAAGCTTTCACACAGCCCTAATCAAAATAGCTGATTGCCAGTACATAAATATATCTCCAGCTGCCTGAAGGTTTTAGTGGGAAGGAGACAATGGATACAGGCAAGAGAGAAGCAGGAAGATCCCAGGGAAAAAAAACCTCAATCAATGCAACTATATCAGCCCTGAGTTGGTGAATAAGCTCATTCCTGTGAGTATTTTATGAGTAGAGGTACTGAGTCTTTGGAGATTTTTTTGATGTGTCCGTATGTGTCTCTCTGTGTGTCATGGTATCTTTTAGATGTATGTGAGATGTTATCTTCTATTCTTTGGGGGGGGGGTGTTTGTGTGGAGCAGGGGTATCAAACTCATGTCACCATGGCATCGCCATGTGACTTATCGCAATTTTCCACCCCCCCCTTTGCTAAACTGAGCATGGGTGTGGCCAGCATGTGACGCATCCAGTCCATGGGCCGTGAGTTTGAAATTCCTATTCTAGAGAAAAGAAGGATTGGGGTGACAGGATAGCAGTATTCCAGTAATTGAGGGGCTGCCACAAAGAAGAGGGGGTCAACCTATTCTCCAAAGCACCAGAATGAAAGACAAGAAACAATGGATGGGAACTAATCAAGGAGAGAAGCAACCTGGAATTTAGAAGAGACTTCCTAACAGTGAGGGACAATTAACCAGTGGAACAATCTGCCCTCAGAAGTTGTGGGCATTTCATCACTGGAGATTTTTAAGAACAGACTGGACAGCCATTTGTCTGAAATGGGATAGGGTCTCCTGCTTCAGCATGGGGTTGGACTTGAAGACCTCCAAGGTCCCTTTCAGTTTTATTCTGATTCTGATCCTTGACTGATCAACAGTTTCACAAGCCTGAGGGACTGGCTCACGTTACAGCACAGCATTTGTCTTAAAACTGGGGGAAACTTTGGGTTACCTCCAAATTATTTCCAAATGAACTGGAATGCCATCATAACATCGATGCACCTGTTCAGTACTTTTATTCCCTTATTTGCTAAAAGCTAAACCAGAAGATAATCCAAGGATTGCCATGTTTTCTTTTCATATGGGAAAATTATTATAAGCCTAAAATTAATGCTTGGGGGGGGGAGGACATTTTCAACCAAAAACGGGATGAGAAGAACTTATCTCATTATCTGTGAAAGGATTCAAGGACACTGAGTAAATTGCCAGTAACAACTGCTATTTATTATTTTCTCTCTGGCTTTTAAATAAAGCTTCCTTTGAGTTAAGCTTAGTTCCTGATGACTGTTGACACTTCCACAGGATTTTTCTTCTGAATGATATGGAAACAATAGAAGAATATTTGCAGCTCAAAGTTGAAATGTGGGGAGGTTGAAGCTCTCTGAGCTTTGTTGTTTTCTTGCAGATATTTCTTTACCAATCTGGGTAACATCCTCGGTATTAGTCACTAGCACTGATGAAGTTACCTAGTTTGGTAATAAAACGTCTGTGAGAAAACAACCAAGCTCAGAGAGCTCCAAGGACCCTGTAATATAGAAACCGTTTGAGCAGGAGTGGAATTCAAAAATTTTAACAATCCGGTTCTGTGGGCATGGCTTATGTGGTAGGCGTGGCTTGGTGGTCATGTGACTGGGTAGTCATGTTATTAGCTGGGTGTGGCCAACTCAATATCACTCACATTGAGGCATGCATCTCCTCGCCTGGCCTCTCATGAATGTGGGAATGTGTGCCATTGTAACTTTGAATGGTCACTCCACACAAGCAAAGTACCAGCAAAGGAGGGGAATAAAACTCTAGAGAAGTTCCAGAGACAGGAAGTCTCGTCCTGCCAAGAATGTTATAAGGGTATTGCCTCTCCGTCAAAGACATTCGTTGTGGTCTTACAAAGGAAGGACAGAAGGAATGTCCTAATCCGGAATAATTTGTTCTAACAACTGGTTCTCCGAACTGCTTTGGATGTTAACAACCAGTTCGAGTGAATAGGTGCGAACTGGTAGAATCCCACATTTCTACCTTCTAAATGAAGCGTTTGAGCTTTATTTATAGGATTTCTTTAAGTTTAGCTCATAGCCGTAGGAGTTTTTGGATGGCCTCCACTCCCAATATGATCCAAGCTTCACTTTAAAAAAAAAAAAATTATTTGGTTTTTCACAAAAAACAAAATACAAATAAAACATCTTTTTTGAAAATTCACTTTCTTCATACAGACACAAAAACTCAATTTCATACTCATTTTTATCATTCTCATTTTCCATTCTTATTTACCATTTTATATTTTCTACCATAATTTTCCCACTCTTTTTAATTCTCAATTTTGTTTTGATTATCATCAAATTCAAATCATCTATAATTCATACTTTTGTCTGTCCTGTCTACAATTTGATATTATCTCTTTCTATTAAACAAATTTTCACCTTGTAGTTACCCAATTAGAGTATGACATCTTTATATCCTTTCATTGCCATTCAAACTCTTATTTAAGCTTCAATGCATTATAGCTTGAGATTATAGATTCATATGATACATAACTTCAAATCAGATTCTGTATTGGTATCATTTATAAACATAGGACATTAGTATTCTTAAAAAGAAAAATTATTACAACGTAACATAAACGACACATTCCATTCCAATTCAATTCTAATCATTTCATGCATTTAAAATCTTAACATCTTAACATTTTCTTTCAAACTGAATATCATACTTCTTTGGGACACTTATAAACTTTCCCATGATTTAATTCTTTTTCCCCCATATCTTACTTACTTATATTTTTATTAAATCGATTACTAATAATTAAAAATGTTCCCTTTTAAATTCTCTCAATCATTTGAATTCATTTATATTAACAAAACATCCACTACATTACAATAAATATTTTATCCATCATCATATTTCTAATTATTTTACTATTGTAATATAACAATGCTATCTTATGTACATTTACAGAATCCCTTTTTTACAAATTAATTTCACCTTATCTTAAAGCTTATGGTTCACATACTTATATCTTTTCCCTGTATCTCCATTTCTTGTTTCTCTTTTACAACTTCTTTTCCTTGCTTTCTTCCCTCTTCTTCTCCTCCCTTTTTGCCCCCTTGTCTCTCTACTTCTAATTCTCTCGGTCTGTAATCGCCCTCTTCTGTTGCTTTCTAATGTATTACATTATCTTTCAATTGTCCTCTTTCTTTTGTTTGTTTTTGTCTTAAACCTTTCACCCTCTTCCCCCCTTTCCTTTTTTCCTCCCACTTAACATTATTTGATCATTAAAGATGGGCTTCTTCTTTGTCCCAGTCTTCTTGTCTGCCAGAGTTTCTTGTTGCTTCTCATAGTTCCAGATCTCCATTTCTCAAAAATTGAAACACAAAGCCCCAAAAGAACTTCTCCTTTGCTTGTGCATTCTTCATTTCCATTTTTAAAGTTCCGTTTCAGTTCTTCAAAGAGTGATACCCATTTTAAAAACTTAAACAACCACCCAGGTTGAATTTATCCAGGTCTGGTTGCAAAAACCAAAAATTACCAAATAATCAAAATCCAAGGCTGTTACTACTTGCTTCTTTTTTCCACTTTATCTTCCTGAGGTTCTATTATTTGTTACCAAGTTCATTAAAATATATCTTTGGAAAGAATTTCTTGTCAAATTTCACTTTTACATTACAGTTCCATTCTTTAATTCCAGGAGTCTCCTCACTTTTTCCAGATCCTGCCTTGTATTCTTGTTTTCTCCTTTCCAGCTTTTAAAAAACTTTTAAATGTCCAGAAATCATTTGTTATCCTTTGACTCTTAATTTCCAGCTTAGAATGCTTATTAATGTCAAAGTGGATTATTATTTTTTTCAATTTCTTGCTTAAGACTCCTTGGAAAAAACCTAATCCTTCCCCTCCTCTCTCCTTCGCAGCTTTCGATTCTTCTTTGGGAACAATGTTGTTAAGTTTAAATTCAGGGGTACCCTTTTGTTGCTTTTCTGCCTGTTTGACCTAGTCAACCAAACTTATCTCTTCTTATCTTCCTCCCACGCATGTTCTTTCTGGTTGAGTTCTTCTTTGTGGTGGCCCATTTCTGACCACGCTGCAACCGCCTTCGGGGAAAGGGAGCCAGTTGGGGAGGAGAGATGCGGCTCTCCTCAACCCTGCAGGCAGTCTCCCCCCTCTTCACCACCTCTACGAGGTGGCTTAGCCCTGAAAGCAGCCAGCTCGGGGCGCTCCAGCGGCGAGCACGGATCGAAGCCTCGGAGAGACAAGGTTTCAGTCTGTCGCCAAAGAAGCTCAAAACCGGAAGCCCAAGCTTCACTTTTTTGAGATCAGTCAAGGTTGACTAGATGGATATTAATAAATATGAATGATGAACTTGATGAAAGAAGTTAAAGTCAGGTTGATGATCAGAAAATATATTGCACCTACTGCTAATGAACTTTAATTTTGCAATGTGGACTTGGCCATATATTTTAACACGGTCCGTCTGGACCTATCTTTACAGGTAGTGCTCGACTTACAACAGTTCCTCTAGTGACTGTTCAAAGTTACAACAGCACTGAAAAAAAATGACTTATGGCCAGGGATGGGATTCAAAAATTTCAACAAGTGATTCTCTGCCCAGTTGCTGGGTGGGCATGGCCATGGTGGGCATGACCTACAGGAACTTCTGGAAGGCCTGTTTTTCACCCTCCCCAGGCTCCGAAGGGTTTCTTCCAGCCTCCAGGAGGGCAAAAATGCCCTCCCAGGCTCCGGAGGCCTTCTGGAGGCCAGAAACAGATCCGTTTTCAGACTTCTGGAACTTCCGGGAGGCCAGTTTTTCACCATCCCAGAGCCTCCATGCATACCCTGCACCTACCTGCATCCAAAACAGGCCACCTGGGGACTCCTGGGAGGGGAGGGCCCGGATGGGCGGGGCCAGCCAGTCTTTGCAAGTACTGGTTCGGTGAACCAAATGTAAAATTAACATCTGGTTTGCCCAAACCAGTCCGAATTGGCTGAATCCCACCCCTACTTATCACCACTTTTCGCACTTAGGACCAATGCAGCAACCCCATGGTCATGTGATCAATATTCAGATGCTTGGCAACTGATACATATTTAAGATTCTTGCATTGTCCTGGGGTCATGTGATCCCCTTTTGCGACCTTCTGAGGAGAAATTCAATGGGGAAGCCAGATTCACTTAACAATCATGTTACTAACTTAACAACTGCAGTGATTCACTTAACACATGTGGCAAGAAAGGTGGTAAAACAGGACAAAACTCACCGAAGAAATGGTTCATTTAGCAACAGAACTTGTGCTTGTAATTTGAGGACTAGCTGAATTCTCTAAAAATAACTTAAAAGCTGGTTTTTTAAAAAAACAACTTACAGGATCTTGTTCAACTTATCGGGGGTTATACACTGATTATGGGTTTTTTCAACCACTTTCAGAAAAATAATAAGACAATCTAATAATACAAGATCACAGATATTTTCCATTATATAGAATGGAAAGGTACAATATTATGTCAGGTGGCATAAAGGTATTTTGGATTCAAGTTTCCATACGCTTCTGTCAGAGAGGCCGATTATTAGGAATTATCGCAGCTGGAATCCAAAATAACCTAAAGGCATCAGATTCCTTGGCCTTTATTAGATATTGTATCAGAACGAGCACAATATAAAGCTGCAATTTTCAGTTCACCAAGTCTTTTAATCAGATTTCCCCTCTTTCTCATTTCTAAGGTTTGCGGGATAACTCTCAAATTTCTAATTTTAGACTCTATGAAAGAATATAATACTATGAACCCCATTACTGAGTTAATATTTATCCTTTCTCCTAATTGAGGTACAGTATGTCCTCCTGTCCAGTACTGAGTGCCTACAGGTCAAATTAGAGAAAGAAAGAAGAAAGAACAAAGAAAGAACCATATAGATTTATCTCCCCTCCTCTCCCACACTTTTCTTTTCTCCTTGTTCTTCTCTCTTCAACAAAGGGATTTTTTTCCTCCAAGGACAGAGCATTTCATTCCAAGGAAGGGAATATGAGCAAAAATAGACTCTTATTTCTGATTAAAACTGTGAATTAATTCTGTATTAACTGTTAAAGAAGAGGCGACTTTAAACAGTTAATGTCTTCCTCCTGTGAGCATTTTTCTCTCTCTAACACAAAGAGAAGATATTCATATGACCCTTCTTCCTTTTACAAAAAAGAGGCAACTATGTTCATTTTATAGTTCTAACCAAAGCACTGTATATTTTTATTCCACCAGCCTTCGTGAAAACATCAAAAAAGGTATGTTCAACACTAGTTTGCAAGAATGCAATATAACTTCCTGTTGTGTCTGAACGGAAAAAAAATAGTTTTTTTCCCCTCAAAAAAGAAGAGGAACAATAGCAGGCTGGAGCTCATAAATCACACTGTTATTTGATTTACTGTGTTATCCATACTCATATCTTGGTTTAGGCTGTGGCTAAGTAGGAACATCTTCCTCACAGTCTGTAGCTATGGTTTACTGTCTTAGCCACAATACAAAAAGTCGGACAAACCCAGATGGCAAGAGGAGTCTCTGGTAATATGGATTCAGGCACAACTGCAAAGCAGGGTTGTGTGGGGTCCTTGGTACTCTGAGATTGGTTGTTTTCTTACATTACCTAAGTAAGTAACATCATCAGTGTTCGAAGGGAGTGGGGCTGACTGGCTGGCTTATTTATTTATTTTGTCAAATAAAAATTACAATTTCAAATGAGCAAAATAAAAAAAAAACTAATATGTGATCGGGATGATAAGACACACACTCTTAGGAACCTCTTAAATATGAAGTTAACAAAAATAACAGAATAGCAGAGTTGGAAAGTCTTCTAGTCCAGGGGTCTCCAACCTTAGCAACTTTAAGACTTGTGGACTTCAACACCAAAAATTCTTCAGACAGCTTTGCTGGCTGAGCAAATCTGGGAGTTGAAGTCCACAAGTCTTAAAGTTGCCAAGGCTGGAGACCCCTGTTCTAGTCCAACCCCCTGCTTAAGCAGGAGTCTCTCTGCCATTTCAGACAAATGGTTGTCCAGAGGTCCACAGAAGTTAAGTTACAATTAAAAGTTGCTAGCCACTGAGTTTAGAGAGCACCAAGGACTCCATAGCTCAACTCTAAGCTACAGATATTCTTTTCTATCAGTAAACAGCTGTTCCTGCACCCTTGTGGAGATGTTCCCATCTAGAAGAGAACCTGTTATGTCAAGCACAGATCAGGTGCCTCTTCAGGCTACTAAAGAATGACCAAATGATGGTTGACTTTAAACAAGGGTGGGTGGGTGGGGGGGGGAGAATCTAGAATCTAAATCGAGGCTTGCAGATAATGGACTGAAAGGGCTGTGATTTCTGCATACTGTGAAAGACAGATCTTCTGTGAGTAAATGGCTTCATTACTACCTGCAATATGGAAAATAACCCATGGTGGAATTCAATTTTTTTTACTACCAGTTCTGTGGGCATGGCTTTGTGGGTGTGACATGGTTTTGTGGGCATGGCTTTGTGGGCTTGGCAGAGGAAAGATACTGTAAAATCTCCATTCCCACCCCACTCCAGGGGGAAAGGATACTGCAAAATCCCATTCCCTCCCCACCCACTAACTTGCTTTTCAGCTCCGTTCTCCTGTGCAGGGCAATAAAAGAAGACCCAGTTGATCAGCTGGGACTTGGGAGGCAGAGAATAGATGGAGGTAGGCCAGGGGTGGCCCATCAGAGGTGGTATTTGCCGGTTCTCTGAACTACTCAAAATGTCCGCTACCGGTTCTCCAGAACTGGTCAGAACCTGCTGAATACCACCTTTGAAAATAATCCTGCTCACTAAGCTAATTCCTAAATTAAGAGTTAAATATTAGAAGAACTGACATTTATAGTGATGTCTCTGTTAAGCCTAACAGATATATCATTTTATAACTGCATCATGACAGGAAATCTTTTCTCCGGTGAACAAGAATTAAGACTACGGATTCACCTGTTCTGGCAAAACTCAAGACCACCATCAAATTCCCAATATTATGCTCCAGGATTGAAAGCAACTGTTGACCCCAGTTAGCTTAGACAATGAACCATCTAGATCAGCAGGAGACTGAATCCACCATAATTAATAGATCTATAACAATTCCAGTCCCAAAAAAACAGAGATATAGAAGATAAAGGTGAAGAACTTGCAACTTTCCAAAACTGAGTAACCCCATCCTTCCCCGACAAATATGACTGGAATCCCAGCAAATTTCCATAAATTAGACATCTCTCTCCAAGACCTGAAGATTTTCCCTACAATAATAGCCATGTAGAATTTTTAATTGGCATAAAAACAAAGGGAGCTACAACCTTTTTCCATTCAAAACAGTTCAGACATGGACAGTTGTGCTAATTTTGTGACATGCCTAACAGCTGAAGCTGATGTTCTGGATAAGCGCACAATGGCTAAAAGTGAAATCCGTTGCTCCCAACACGGAAAGTCAGTGTTTGCAACTGAGTTTCAGCTGTTAACTCAGGATGTGGGCTGAAATGAAAAGGGGCTTAATTGACATCGCTACACAAATTCCGTGAATTATATCATTTGCATCAATTTACTTCATTTGTGTAATGTCATTACAGCAATTATGTAAATCAAGGCAAATGATGTAATTTAATATTTTATTGATATCTGGGATGACGAACCCCACACCCAAATGGTCAGGTAAATCAAAATTATGCTTAATTAAAGTTCTCTGCAAATGGAAGTGATTGCAGGAAAGAGATTCTTAGAAAATCTTGCCAGACACCATCCTGGTGTATACAATTCTTTATTGTGAAAATTCTACCTACCAGTTGTTGCTTTTTACAAGTTATCTCTCTCCCTCCCTTCCTCTTCCTTTACTGTTTTTATATCCTCCTACCTCCTCCTATTTTCCCCACAATAACCCTGTGAGTAAGTTGGGCTGAGAGAGAGTGATTGGCCCAGTTACCCAGTTAACTTCCATGCTTAAGGTAGGACTAGAACTCATAGTCTCCTGGTAACTGGTCCAAAGTTACCCAACTGGCTTTCATGCCTAAGGAGGGACTAAAATTCACCGTCTCCTTGGTGATTGGTCCAAAGTTACCTAGCTGGCTGTCATGCCTAAATCAGGATTAAAACTCACAGCCTCCTGACTTCTAGCCTGGTGCCTTAACCACTAGACCCAACTGGCTTTATGTGATTAGTGGCTTTGTCATTTTACTAAGACTCAGTTTGGAATTTTAGGCCTTCCAAAATACCTTGTTTTTACTTTGCCATCCAAAGCTTCTCCGATAAATGAGCAGGTGTATACACTGAGTTAATGTATAAATAATACACGAAATGAATTAATGTTTCTACACACCATTGTCCCCTAACCTGATTTTAGACCTGCATTCACACCATCTACAATGTGCCTAGTCAGTGATCAAGGATAAGAAGCTTTCTAGTCTAAAACTTCCAGATGGTATTATATTGGATAAGGATGTTTTACCCTGATTAATGACAGTTCCCGGGTTTTGACAAATGGCTATCTATCTCTGTTTGGACATGCAAAGGCTGCTTGCTTGCATACCAGACATATGCTGTCCCATCAAATAACAACCCCTTACTTGCTGCTAGTGCCATAGGCCTCTAAAGAACACTGGAATTCCTGGCAAGGATTTTAAAGCATGTGTTACCCAGCAAACATCTGATGCCAGGCAATTAAAGGGCTAGTTCCACTGGGTGGCATGGAGCACCATGAATCAAGCTGAAACATCTGCTAATTCGTGCAGCTAGCAAGAGAAAAGAAGAAAACACACAGAAAAAGATATCTTATAGCCTTATCCAGCACTTAATTCATTTGTGACATAAGCACACCCTACTGCCATCGGTGTAAAATCTGGCACAATCAATAACCAGGAACTTGAATCACATGGCTGTCCAAACAAGCCTAAACAATAACACAGAATTCCTGGCGCCAAATAGGATGACACAATTTGCTATATTATATATAAGTGGTTGCTTCAGAATGATGCCATGAATGGAAGGAATTGCCGAGCAGATCAATTTCTCTCTCTGGTTTATGTTTTAACAAGCAAAGAAAAGCATAATTATTTCTACAGATGTATAATACAAAAATAGCAGCAGTGTGTGTGTGTGTGTGTGTAAACTGAAATATCTACATATAAGTGGTCTGGATTTTTTTTTTAAAAATCAGTGACATAATATTTCACCATTAAAAAAAAATACTTAAAAGATCTGCAATAAATAGTTGAGTGTTGATCTTCAGGAAAGAGCAATTAAGCATTTAACTTGAGATATTAATCTACTAAGGTAAAACCCACTGGAAACAACCAAGTATCTGCAATTTGATATTTTTCGCTAATGTATCTGTCAGTCAGCTAGGCATCTATGTTGGACTACAGAAATTAAGGTCAATTTTTGAAGAGACATGGCATTTTCAGATAAAACAAAGAGCAGGTCCAGAAAGCTTCATTTTGGGAACAGAACAGAATAACAGAGTGAGAAGGGAGATCTTTTAGTCCATCCTCCTGCTCTGGCAGGAAACCTTATACTATTTGAGACAAATGGTTGTTCAGTGTCTTCTTAAAAACTTCCAGTGTTGGAGCATCTACAACTTCTGGAGGCAAGTTGTTCCACCACTGGTTAATTGTTCGAACCATCAAGAAATTCCTCCTTAGTTCTAGGTAGCTTCTCTCCTTGATTAGGTTCCATCTGTTGTTTCTTATCCTGCTTTGGGGAATAGGTTGGCCCCCTCTTCTTTGTGGCAACCCATGAGATATTGAAACCCTGCTATCATGTCACCCCTGATTTTTCTTTTCATTTAAACTAGACATCGCCAATTCCAGCAGCCATGCTTTGTATATTTTAGCTTCCAGTCCCCTAATCAACTTTGTTGCTCTTCTCTGCACTCTTTCTAGAGCAGGGGTCCCTAGACTTGACAACTGTTAAGACTTGTGGACTTCAACTTCCAGAACTCCTCAGCCAGCTTTGAGGAATTCTGGGAGTTGAAGTCCACAAGTCTTAAAGTTGCCAAGTTTGGAGACCTCTGTTCTAGAGTCTCAACATCTTTTTACTTTAAATAGTTTTGATTTGTGTGTGTAAGTGTGAGACATGTACACAGAGAGAGAGAGAGAGGGAGAAGAGAGAGAGAGAAGAGGAGAGGAGAGGAGAGGGAGGGGGGAGGGAAAGAGGGAGAGTGGGGGAGAGAGGGGGATTGAGAGAATGAATTCACATCAAAATCCATCAGACAGATTACTGGATTATAGATGGTGAAGAGCAGGTATCTATCCCTTTTCAATGCTCAAGAGGTAGCTGTCTCATCGGATACAGGTAGTCCTTGAGTTATGACCACAATGGAGATCAAAATTTATGTTGCTAAGTGAAACATCTGTTCAGTGGCTTTGCTCCATTTTATGACTTTTCTTGCCACAGTTGTTACGTGAATAATTGCATTTGTTAAATTAGTAACACCGTTGCTTAAGTGATACTGGATCCCCTCATTGACTGCAATTCAGAAGATCACAAAATCTGATCATGTATCCCCGGGAACTGCAATTGTCATAAATATGAACCACTTGCCAAGCATCTGAATGTTGATCATGTGACAATGGGGCTTCTGCAAAGGTCATAAGTCCTGAAAAACGGACAGGTGACTTTTTTCAGTGCTGTTGTAATTTTGAACAGTCACTAAATGAATTGTTTTAAGTCAAGGACTACCTGTATATTTGAAAAGCATCAACTGATGGACGGTTTTAGTTTAATTCTGTTTGACTGGGGCATTAAGATAGGCCCTGAGTCCCAAATGTTACGCAGAATCTTCGTTGTTGTTGTTAGTTGCAAAGTTGTATCCGACCTATCACAACCCCATGGACAATGTTCCTCCAGGCCTTCCTGTCCTCTACCATTCCCCAGAGTCTATTTAAGCTCACGCCGACTACTTCAGTGACTCCATCCAGCCACCTCATTCTCTGTCATATCCTTCTTCTTTTGCCCTCAATCATTCCCAGCATGAGGCTCTTCTCCGGTGAGTCCTTCCTTCTCATTAGGTGGCCAAAGCCTTTGAGTTTCATCTTCAGGATCTGGCCTTCTAAAGAACAGTCAGGGTGGATCTCCTCTAGGATTGACCAATTTGATTGCTTTGCAGTCCAAGGGACTCGCAGGAATCTTCTCCTCCAGCACCAGAGTTCAAAGGCCTCCATTCTTTGGTGCTCAGCTCAGCCTTCCTTATGGTCCAACTTTCACAGGCATACATTGCAACTGGGAAAACCATAGCCCTGACTATACATACTTTTGTTGGCAGGGTGATGTCTCTGCTTTTTAGCTGACATCAAAAAGCACTAATAACAGTTTTTGAAAACAAAAATGGATGGGTGGCTTCGGCCGAGTGCTTTACTTGGAAATGTCCTCATCTTTCCAGTAAAGACAAAGACACACACACACAGGTTAACAAGGAACATCCTGGGAGGTTAAAGGAGATGGCTTTCCGGTTAATTAAAATGTTCTGACTCGCCATCCCATTACATGGTAGAAATTGACATGCCTCACCATGGCAACTGGTTGTTAGAGCATCTATTGCATGTTAAAGGTAGCAATATTGCAAGGACAGGTAAGTTGTATTACATATTACAATTAGTTGAAGGGAAGGGAGGCGAACATATAGTTTTTCTTTTTCAAAAAAATGTTCCATGATTTGGTTTTTTGTCAGCATTTCATGCCTGCATTAACTTGCCAAAAAAGAAAAAAAAAACCTCACAGGATTTGGGATAAGTATTTCACCATCTACCACACTATCTATCACAAGTAGCTATTTGGGCTAGTACTCACTCTATTCCGATGTTATTTAAGAGAGTTCTACTGCAGACTGAAAGTGAAGCAACTTGGACGCATTCCTGATACAAATTCATAGGAAGAAAAATTAAGTGAGAAAGTCTATTTTCAGTACAGACAAGAAAAATCAATTAAGTACAGACAAGAAAAATCAATTAAGTTTGTTAAATTAATACATTTAACAATCAATGGCTTGCAAGTCAAAACTGGAGAAATCTGTTACTTTCCGTTTCTTTTACAAATATGTAGAGATTTGCAAATACGTATAAAAGATCTAACAAGATATGAAAAATGTATTTCAGTCAATTCTTCCTTTGGGAAAATAAATTCATTTCCAAATTTAAAAACAAGACTATGAGACTTACAGTAAAACCAAACAGCTGACTCAGCAGTACTGGATCTGTCACTCTTTTGATCTAAACTGTCTTACATAATGCTAGGAGATAATGCTAGGAGAGATAGCAATAGCACTTAGACTTATATATCAATTTACAGTGTTTTACAGGCGTCTCTAAGCAGTTTAGAGAGTCAGCCTATGGCCTCCAACAATCTGGGCCCTAATTTTACCGACCTTGGAAGGATGAGTCTAGCAACCTTGAGCCCATCAGGATTGAACTCCAGGCTGTTGGGCAGAAGTCATCCTGCAATACTACATTCTAACCACTGAACCACCAGGGTTTTCATTACAGAAGGTAAGAATGAAACATATTCTGAAGCTGGGAAAAAACAGGCTTGAGACATATTAAATTTGGTGCCCGGTTCTATTAAAAAAGAAGGAAAGATTTCAACCTAGAGACAACCCAAACATTCCACCAAGTTCACTTTGCAAAATGCTAGGAGAGATGGGCATGTATAAGGAATCCTTGCTTAACAATTGGTAGTTGTGGTCCAGTTTTGAAGTTCAGAGGGCTGCACACTCATATATACACAGTGTATGATCACATGATCACATTGTGGGCACTTGAGAAACAGCTTGCATTTATAGTTGTTTGCAGCATTCCGTGGTCAATGGGATGTGTTTTTCAGTTGTTTTTTTAGTTTCTAGCATTTGCTTCCAATTGTCACCAAAACTGTACATTTGATATAATGGATTCACATTTTATTATGGTTACGTCTTAATTTAACATTTTATCTCCTGTATTGTATTATTCACGTATTATTTATACATATACATACACATACACACATATCTATCATCTATCTATACATACACATATACATATAGATACACACGTGCGTGCGCATACACACACAGAGACATGCTTTATTTAAACTAAATTTGTATATCAGTGATTTCATAACCTTTGTAGATGTCATATGCTAACTAAAATAATAAATGGATTCACATAATGCCCACAGTGTTTGCTTAATGACCCTGGCATTTGACTAATGACTACCACAAAAATGGTCATAAAATTGGGCATAATCACCTGGGGACCCATTTAATGATTGCAACTACTTATGACTGTAGTTCCAGGCTCGATTACAGTTGTAAATCGGAAATTATCTGTAACCCTGGCCTGAGGTTTCACCAAAAAGAGTGAGCCATCGAAGCAAAAATAAACACACTATTTGTGAAGTTATTTTTCAAAACATTATCATTGTGTTGGGACTCACATACTCTGTAAACATTCTATGGTCATCTCAGTCCAGGTAATATTAAAAAATTCAGGATCTCGTATTTATTATAAGTATAAAGCAACTGATTCCTTAGTCGAACTACCTTGCGACAGAACATAAGGAACATTATAACATAAGGAAGCAGTCTAATCCTTCACTGATGGTGTCAGCTGTCTCTTTTGCAACAGAATTAATTAATTCAAGGGTTCATGCAACACCATCCTAATTTACCCTAATCATATAGGGGAAAAAATGGCCCTTCAAGAGCAAATGATTCCATGCAATTAAAACAAAAATTCCACTTTCGGATCTCATCAATGAAAGAGAGACACTGTTAAGAAAGCCACATGCTGATTAAGCCTTATCTTTCCCACTTCATTGCTAAGGGCATCAATTCCAGACGAATGATTACTAAAAAAAAAAGGGGGGGGCAGACACAGTAATATCTTTATCATCACCACTAACCACCACCATCTATTCTCAATAATACATTCAGTCAAGTTGTTGACCAGCCAAGATTCCCATTTTTATCCACCAAAGCTAGCCAATCCAGAAGTTTCATATAGAATAGAATAGAATAGAATAGAATAGAATAGAATAGAATAGAAATAGAAATAGAAATAGAAATAGAATTCTTTATTGGCCAAGTGTGATTTAGATACACAAGTCTTCGGTGAATAAACTCTCAGTGTCTCCTGTTTTCCCAAAAATAAGACCTATCCAAAAAATAAGCCCAGGCATGTTTTACGCATGTGCCTAATATAAGCCCTACCCCCCCCCAAAAAATAAGCCCTACTTAAGCACCTGTGCAGCTGGCTGCCCACCCATTCCATCTAGATTGCTTACGATAGTGTTGACACAAGGTGAGGCAAGGGTGTGTGTGGTGCTGACCCACACATCCCAGAACGCCTTACCTCAGGGCTCCCACAACCAGGCCATCCACACCCTGACAACTATCTCATGACCATGGCATTTGGTGAGTCCCTTGGCCTTCTGCTCCACTGCAGTCACGAGCAAGCAGAAGAAGTGGGCTGGCAGCCACGTGGGGTCCTGCTGGATGGGGATGTCAGAGCTGCCACCATAAGGCAAGGCAAGTATTGGGGCATGGGTGGCCTGCCTGCAGGGACCCTGAGGTAAGCTGGTGTGGGGCGTGTGGTGCAGCTCCACCACTCCTGCTTCATGGCAGCAGCACTGCCATACCACGTAGCCACCACAAGCAACCAGAAGATGTGGACCTCCGATACATGGAAAAAAATAAGACATCCCATGAAAATAAGCCCTAGAGCTTATTTCAGAGCCCAAAAGAAAATAAGAATGGGTTTTATTTTCAGGGAAACACAGGTACATACAACAATAGTGATAGATCATTATCATAGTCACTGTAAAAATACATTCACCATAAAACATCAGATACAACACTTAGAGACAGTCATGGATACTAAATAAGCAATCCACATAAATCTTACTAAGATACTAATTAAACAATTCAAATCATAAAATACAAGCAAGAAGTTACAGTCATAACAAAATAAGTTGATATTCAACATCTATGGAGATTCTCAGTCATCCAGGTCATGGTTATCTGAAAGGTGATGTATTCAAGAGACAAACTGGACTTCCTGGTTTTTCTTTGAAGACGTTTTGCTTCCCATCCAAGAAGCTTCCTCAGCTTTCATATTCTACACTAGTGGAATTCTCTTGAAGACCTAGTGAGGGTTCTCAAGTCTGAACATGCTACCTAAGGATTTCATTTGGGTCTGCCTGCCTAGACAGACAACAAAAGGCAGAACAGACAGCATCTCCTCCAAAGGTTCTCTCTCTGTGTGCTTCTGCCCCCCTTTTAATAGTCTCCTCAGGTGGAAAAACTGCCTGCAAAAACAGCTACAGGTAGTCCTGGACTTATAACCACAATTGAGCCCAGAATTTACATTCCTAATAAGACATTTGTTAAGTGAGTTTTGTCCCCATTTTACGATGTTTCTTGCCGCTTCATTTGTTAAGTGAATCATTGCAGTTGTTAAATTAGTAACACGGTTGTTCAGTGAATCCTGGCTTCCCCATTGACTTTGCTCGCCAGAAGGTTGCAAAAGAGACACTGCAACCATCATAAATATAAACAAGTTGTCGAGCATCTGAGTGTAAATCACATGACCACATGGAGATGTTGCAATGGTCATAAGCGTGAAAAATGATCACAGGTAACTTCTTTCAGTAATGTTCGAATGGACACTAAATGAACTGTTTTAAGCTGAGGACTGCCTTTAGTAACATAATAGACATATAACTATGGCAATCACATCTTCCCTTTCTTTGCAATCTGACTCTTAATTTCCTTTTACTTGCGTGGAATTATTTTTACACAGGGGAGCATTCACAGAGAGGGAGCCATGATATTCTCTAGTCCACTACCTCAGGAATTTTATCCTTACTTTTATGTAATTAATTTCCTGTCTTTCAGGTCCCTTCCAACTCATGTTATTCTGGTCTTCTCCATTAAACCAACCCAGTTGAAATTCAGTTGGTTCCAGAAGTTTTGTATTTCTGGACATGATAAAAAAAGACAATTGTTCTGGAGGGCCTTTGATGATACATGATTCTAATTATAATTTTATGATTATGATTATGTACTTTCCTTTTTTTATTAAGGACATTTTATTTTTGTTTTCCTGTGGTGAGCAAAAATGGAACAAATACAAAAAGCAATAGCTAGATAAATAAATACATTCCAGAGACTAAACTGTCAAGCTAAAAGATGCAAGTAAGATATTATTCATCACTTCTCGTATCCCCTTGCTTGATATTCAAAGCAGATCTTTCAAATACACATGTTTTATATCTGATTGGGATCCAGCCAAGTTTAAATAAACTACCATTTGTTATTTGGAGCCCAAGACTTCTCAATTACTTTCCTTGACCATAATGGAATGGAATGGAATGGAACAGAATAGAATAGAATAGAAAACTTTATTGGCCAAAAACTTTATTGTGTGGTTGGACACACAAGGAATTTGTCTTGGTGCAAATACTCTCAGTATATAATACTCTCAGTAGAAAAGAAAAGATACATTCATCAAGAATCATAAGGAACAACACTGAATGATCGTCATAGGGTACAATAAGCGATCAAAATATACTAGGAAACAGTCAATATAAATTGTAAGGATACAAGCGACAAAGTTATAGTCATACAGTCACAAGTGGGAGGGGATGGGTGATAAGGAGCTATGAGAAGATTAACAATAATAGTACTGCAGACTTTGTAATAGTTGAACAGTGTTGAGGGAATTATTTGTTTAGCAGAGTGATGGCTTTTGGGAAAAAACTGTGCTTGTGTCCAGTTGTTCTGGTGTGCAGTGCTCTATGGCGTCATTTTGAGGAAAAGAATTGAAACAGTTTATGTCCAGGATGTGACGGGTCTGTAAATATTTTCACAGCCCTCTTATACAGTATATATATATTGTATACTGTATAAGTATACATATACACATATATATTATGCAGTATACAGGTCCTTGATTGAAGGCAGGATAAAGAAGAAAACTTCCCAACATATTTCTGATTTTAATTTACTAATGCGAGAGTCTACATTTGCTTGTTGTTAAGATCAAGTCTTAACAACAAGGCTGTGTTATTAGAGCGACGCTACACAGAAGGTGTCAAACACAACTCCCCGCCCCCTCTTCTTCACTCCTGAATTACCCTGGGGTAAATTAACATGATTTTTTTCTCCCTTGCACCACTGGCTACTCAAGTTGCATCTGGCAATTCACAGTAACAGTTGGTGTAGTTCTGTTCAACATCACACCTGAATCCTGATGTCTCTGTTATGGAACATATGGTTTCCTTTAATTACTTCGTTCATTCATTCAGAGATCTGCTTTCACAAAGGCTAGTATTCTGTTCAAAGAAGCAAGGAACAACAACTTTCCGACCCAGCTTTCAGAAATATCACGGAGAAGGCATGACCAATGTTTTATGGCCTTGACGGTGATCTAAGGAGAAGACAGATGAACAGGGAACTCCAAGATAATTATTGTGAAATAATTGGGGGGGGGGGGTTG
>BHFT01003404.1:0-30310 GCA_004320025.1 Laticauda laticaudata | reverse complement strand
TGGGGGGGGGGGGTTGTAGCCCAGAGGCTATAACAAAGCAATAAAAGTCAGTGGGCATAGTTCTGATCTGAAGCCAATAATTGTGAAGAGCGGATATACAACATTTTCATCTCTGTATAAAAGCCAGCGTACAAGACTGCAATCTTTCTATGGCTGAAGTCCCTCATAAATCAACTGGACAGCTCCAATGGAAAATCAAATTGTGCTGCAAGTGGAGTTACCTGCATGTACAGTTATATTTCTCGATTGTTTTCACACTGACCAAACTGAAATTTCAAGTGCCTCTGAGAAAATACTTCTCTTACTCTTAAAGTATATACCTGTGATGGTGAACCTGTAGCGCGTGTGGCACGCAGAGCCATTTGTGCGGGTATATAAGCCCCAGCCAAACTTACCTGCATGTGCATGCACACATCTCCCAGCTGATTTTCGGTCCGTTTGAGGCCGTTTTTGCCTTCCCGAAGGCTCAAGGGAAGCCTCTGCAGCCTCGGGAGGCCAAAAAACGGACCTTCCGGAAATACTGGAAGTGCTGAAATGGGCCCGTTTTTCGGCCTCCCCTGTGCTCCAGAGGCCCTCCGGAGGCTGAAAATGGGCACTTCTGGTATTTCCGGAAGACCTGATTTTCAGCGTCATGAGGCTGCCGAGGTACATGGGCATTTCAGCTAAGGGGGCGGGGTGGGGCTGTTGCTCATGTATGTGCAGGGGGTGAGGCGCATTGCAGGAGGTAACTGCAGGCGAAAACAGAGCTAGTGAGGGCCCATTTTGGCTGGCAGAGTGTTTGGGCCACCACAATCACCCCCAACATGAGTGACATAATGTGGCCACACACATCCTGTCCCCCCCAGATCAAACAGAACCCTGATGCGGCCCTCAATGAAATCAATTTTGACACCCTTGACATGTGATTTCATTGCTTATTGTACCCTATGACTTATTAAGTGTTGTACCTTATGATTCTTGATTCCGGACGATTGTATCTTTTCTTTTATGTACACTGAGAGCATTTGCACCAAAACAAATTCCTTGTGTATCCAGTCACACTTGGCCAATAAAGAATTCAATTCAATTCAATTCAATTCAATTCAATTCAATTCAATTCAATTCTATTCTATTCTATTCTAATAAATCTACCAGCTAATTCCCAACTAATGTGTTTCAATGCATTTTCAATATGGTAAGGATTCTCCGCCAATTTTATTTTGTAAATCAGCCACTGTCTATCCAATATGATTTTGCAAAAATTCATTGGAACTGCTGTGGATGATAGAATGGTTCTTTCGTTAGTTGTCATGTAGTTAGTGTACAACAAATGAACAATAGCGTTCATTGTTCTTTGCATTAATGTTGGTTTCTATGTATATACCTGAATATTCTGGGCATCTCATTTAAGGAAGTGTTAGATTCATAGGAAAAAATTTACAGCAAATTTCCCAGCCAATCAAAGTGTCTATGTATATATACTACTATATACATGGAAGCAATTTTCCAAACAGAAAAAAACAAGATTTATCTGGATTTACCATAACACTATTATTATTTTTAATAATACCCAGACATATTCAACAGTCTCCTTCTCTCAGCTGGCTTAACTATTGTGATAAATAGGTCAGTAATATTATATTTCATCAGTCCTATTGTCAACACCTGAAAAGTTCAGGATGAATATGCGAACTATTGAACTACAAAGCATTCTCTTGGATCGAGTTCCCATAAATCATAAACATTTTATGTATAGTGATGCTGTTATAATGATTCTTTCACAGAAAGAAGTAATTGCTAGATCTTTCTGATCACCATTGCATTTCCAGCAGTCGGACACCAAGAGCAAAGGAAACATTTGCAGTTTCCAGACAGTGGACTAGGTAGAAAAATAAAAGACGTATTTTTGTATTTTTTGTACCTGGTATTTAGTGCCCATCTCAAGACTTGTCCTTCATTGAGAGACCAACAAAATGATTATTCTGTTGGATAATTTGCAAAATGCCATTAGTATATGATTCAGGGGAAAGGTCTGGGAGGAGGCTAAGAAAAATAAAAACAGAAGGAACTCAAGATATAAACAAGCACTGGAGAACTGAATTCACCAATGGCTTATTTCACAAATGTCCTTCTTATAGAACATATGGGAAGGTGTTCAAAATTTTCGAAGCAAGCCTATTTTAATAAAGTAACTAATAAAAAAGAATAGGAGGATCCTAAATGATTTCCAAGATTCTATGCCTTACCCCTAATTATTAATTAAAAAGTTCCTTCAGATTAACAGATCATCAGAGTTGGAAGGGACCTTGTAGGTCATCTGGACCAACCCCTTATCGAAGCAGGAAACCCTATACCATTTCTGACAAATGGCAGTCCAATCTCTTCTTGAAAGCCTCCAGTGATGAAGCTGCCACAGCTTCTGAAGGCAACTTCTGTTCCATTGGTTGATTGCTCTCACTGTCAGAAAATTTCTTAATTCTAGGTTGAATTTCTTCTTGATCAGCTTCCACCCATTATTCCTTGTCTGGCCTTCAGGTGCTTTTGGAAAATAGCTTGACCCCTTCCTCTCTGTGGCAGCCCCTCAAATATTGGAACACTGCTATCATGTATGCCTTGGTCCTTCTCTTCACTAGGCTAGCCATACCAAGTATTTGCAACTGTTCAACCATATGTTTTAGCCTCCAGTCCCCCAGCCATCCTTTGTTACTCTTCTCTGCACTTTTTCTAGAGTTTTAATAAAAAATTTATGGTGTGGTGACCAAAACTGGATGCAGTACTTGAGGTGTGGTCTTACTAGATGTTGCCTTCTTAAAGCTTGGATGAGTCTGCTTTCCTTAGCCACGCCCTGTTGCACAAGAAAGACTTAATCCCCCAAAATAGCTGGGCATATATATTTGGGGTGAAAAGCACTTTAAAAAGCTGTTGAAATATGTACAATTCTTAGAAAGTAGCAGAAATTTTGAGTAATACGGAGAACTGGCAAATACCACCTCTGAATGGCCCCTCCCCCATCTATTCTCCACCTCCCGAGTCCCAACTGATTGGCTGGGTCTTCTTTTATTGCCCTGCACAGGAGTATGGAGCTGGAAAGCAGGTTAGTGGGGTGGGGAGGGAATGAAGATTTTATAGTATCCTTCCCCTACCATGCCCACCAATGTCAGCAATGTCACACCACGCCCACCAAGCAATGCCCACAGAACTGGAAGTAAAACAATTTGAATCCCAGCACTGATCGGGATGCTGCAACAGTTGTAAAAATGGTCATAAGTCTCTTTTTTTCCAGTGCTTAGGTAACTTCAAACGGTCATCAAACAATCGGTGGTAAGTCTACCTGTGTCAAATTTGTATCGTTTTCTTTTTTAAATTTCCAAAATAAGAAAACCTTTTCATGCTACTTCAAGCTGATGTGACAAAAGTCATAAAGTGTACTGATCATCAAAACCATTTGGTTTCTAAATTCTGCCTGTGCAAATAACCACAATGATTCAGAACAAGTTCACTCATTACAGAATGGCTGGCCACACTTACAAAATTAACCCAGACATTTTGGCTCAATAAACTATAGTTTAAACAAATTGCACGCTCTTTCGCCCCAGCAAGTAAACTACGAAGAAAACAGATACCTTCGACTATGTTGCCAGGATACACTAACTAAACTTATCTTTAATGGTCAACGTTTGTAATTATATGTTAAGAGACTTATCCCACTGACCTACATGGTTTGAAAGCAGACGCATCTGTACTGTATACGATTTTCTTTTTGTGGTCTTCTAACAACTTCCGCTGCTACTAAACAGAAAACAAAGTGAAGATAATCCATGCGGTGTTTGTTTCTCTGGTTTGCAGAGAACAGTAATCATGGACAGAGACAATAAGTCTTGAATAACTCCATTGTGGCTATTTTCAGGTTTTGGAAATTGAGAAGAATAACTGCCTGACATGACAGTAAAGTTAAATATGGAAATATGTCACATAAATGTACCCAGGCTGAACGAGACAAACCTGGAATTAAACCTACACAAAGAACAAGAATAGTCAACCTGAGTTTAGTCAGGTTTTATTACAGACTGATATTTTCATGCTGCTGCTTCTTGCTTGGAATTGCTTGTGAGATCCAGCAGCCAGAATGATAAGAAATGATCTACATATCTGGCCATAGGTTTAGTCACTCCAGCAAACAGCTCATGCCTAACTTAATTGTAATTTTATTCATCACTCGTACTGTGTGTTTTAAAATAATTAACTGCTCTGATGTTTTATAGTTTGATATGCATTTTATATGTTGTTTGTCAATTTTGAACACTATGCTGTATTTTGCTCTGCTGTATGAAATAAAACAAAACATTTATAAAGCATAAACCCAACTTGGGATATCATGTGATAAAAATTTAAAAAAAAAGCTGTGAATCTATCTGTGCAGGGATAACTAATGAAAAGATTACAGTACATGTACTTTTTAACAAGGATCTGGCCTACACTTTTTAACAGGATAACAGAGTTGGAAGGGACCCTGAAGGTCTTCTAGTCCAACCCCATATCATTTCTGACAAATGGATGTCCAATCACTTCTTTAAAATCTGCAGTGTTGGAGCACCCACAACTTCCGGAGACAAGTCATTCCGCTGGTTAATTGTTCTCACTGCTAGGAAACTTCTTAGTTCTAGGTTGCTTCTCTCCTTGATTAGTTTCCATCCATTGTTTCCTGTCTTGCTTTCTGGTGCTTTTAAAAATAAGTTGCCCTCCCCCTTTCCTATGTGGCAACACCTCAAATATTGGAACACTATTTTCATGGTACTCATCTTTGATATGAGCGTGTATGAAAACTTACACAAATACTATACACACAAACACAGAGAGTCTTTGGCCAAAGTAGCTGCAAACAGATGCCATCGACAACTTTTGCAATTACAGTAAGGCCAGAGTCATAAAACTCCTTTTGAAAAGTCTTCAGCTCAGTCCTATGCTCCTTTGCACAAAAACATTTCAATTTCAATGTAGATTATTTCCCCCAAATTAATAAATAGGATCACAGCCTTTCTTCAATAAAACGATGACTGCCTGCTGTTTCTTTATGGACTCAGATACGCATGTATAATTTTAATATTCCACCCTTTGGTAGCATAGTATTCATTACATCTGGTAAGCTGAAGAATCCCCTAATGTTTCTTTCAAGGTATTTAAATGTACATGTAAGTGCAAAACAAGCTGCACCATATTAGCATTGTATTAGTTTACATGACCCCAGAGTTGCTAGGTATCTCCCCTAGGCAAAAATTCACATTCTTATGAATTGCTATTAAACAGGAACATATGGTGACTTTGGGCATCCTGATCTGTCATTTTTCTCAGAAGGTGAACATGCTACAGATTAATTGTCTTTCTAAGCCTAGGAAAACAGCTTCTTTCCAAGAAGCAATAAGAGTAGCTATTTCCCACATGAAAAGAGGGGCTAGTGATCTTCTAATTGGTGAAAGATGTTCTCTATTTCCTTCTGGTTTGAGAAGAGGAAGGTTTCCTATGTATTTTTGTTACTCTCTGAGAAGTCTTCCAAAATACAACGTTTCTTGGTTGCTAAAGTCATTTTTTGGTGAGTTGGGTAGAAATACAAAATTGATTAATAAATAAAACGAGTAAGTAAATTAGTGGCAGAAGAAGTGTTAAACTTCATAATTAAAAAAACTATGAGTCTATGACCCAATAATAAGAGACAATTCTCTAATTTTTAATGTTTTTTATGAGCTTGGATATGCTTTTATCAGAGGTAAAGATGTAACATTTAGGTTTCTTACTTCAAAAATTAAATTAAGCTACTTATGCTTCTTGAGGAAGAAAGGAATAAAATTTGAGAGGAAAAAAATGAAATAAGGTATTTTGTAAATTATCCCAAAGGTGCTTTTTTCAAGAGGCAACAGACTTTCTGATGTTTCTTTGAAGACATTTTGCTTCTCATCCAAGATCATCAGCTCTATTTTAGAAACTGTACTATATATAACCTAGCTTGTACATAAAAATCATCGACCTAGAGAAATTTACCATCTTGTATTCCTTATTTTACTATCTTCCTTTGTTGTGTTTTACTGGGTTTAGTTCCATGATGCATTTATTTTGTATTTATTTTAAACTTAGCAGGGATGACAGATTGCGGCAGGGGAGAAATGTGACAAATAAACATTTGCTACATAAGTTGAGTACTGTTTAAGCTTGTAGATTAGGGCTGTCAAACTCCCGGCCCATGGGCTGGATGCGTTACGCACTGGCCACACCGATGCCCGGTTTAGCAAAGGGGGAAAAAGTCCCAATATGCCACGTGATGCCACCGTGACGACGTGAGTTTGATACCCTTGTTGTAGATGATTTTTAATTACAGGTAGTCTTCAACTGATAACCATTCAGTTACACAATTACAACAGCAGTGACTGAAAAAAAGTTATTTCACACTTATGACCATTGCAGTATTCCCATGGTCATGTGATCAAAATCTGAGCACTTGGCAACTGGCATGTATTTAGGACAATTGCATTATTCTGGGGTCACGTGATAACCATCTGTAATGTTCAAAGCTGGCTTCCAAAAAGCAGTCAGTGGGAAAAGGCAGACTCGCTTAATGACTGCATGATTCATTTAACAACTGCAGTGATTCACTAAACAACTGTGGCAGAAAAGGTCATAAAACTCACTTAATAACTTCCTTGCTTATGAACAAAAATTTTGTCCTCAACTTTGGTTGTAATTCAAGGATTATCTATATACACAAAATACTCTAAGTTGAAATATTTAAGCTCTGGGATATTTTATTTTTCTTACATGTATCAAACCAGGTCATTTTCTTGGGTGGGGAGAGGGCAGGGAGGCATGTCCCATTTCCAGAAATTTGCAGTCCAACTCAAAAAGCTCAGATTAGGACATCCATGGAGGAAAATGAGCTATTCTAGAGCAGAGTCACACTATCATGGAATATTTCACATCTAACTAATGAGTCTGTTGCAAAATATCAGACAAATAAAAATTCAGTAATTTTGCGCCGTTGGTATATTAAAATATACTACTGGAATATAAAGTCTTGAATTCAGAACCTACATGCTGACATACATATTTTGCTTTGTTAAATAAGAAAAAAATAACAATACTGAATAAGGATACAAACAAGAAAATGGTAATTTTAAATTCATCTTTCAACCTGTTATTAATCCAGATAAATGACATACTCTAAGTTAACAATTCACATGATAAACATCTAAAAGTTTCCTAAAGACAATAAAAGTAATTTTTCTACCGTGTTTCTCACATAATAAGGCCGGGCCTTATTTTTTTTTACCCCCCAAAAAATGGCTAGGCCGTCTTTGTGACTTAATTCCCCCCGCTTGCATCCTTGGGTGGGTGGGCGGCAACAGCTTGGATGTTCGGGAGACCTTCCGCCACGTTGCTGCCGCGGCGTTAAAGCAATGCCACAGAGTTTGGCGCTGCCACATGCGGCCAGTCAGGGCTCCTCCCTGCAACCGGAGCCCTGAGGAGACACTTGGCTTCAGGCGCTCCCGTTGCCACCTTCCACCTTCCCAAGGGAAGGCGCTCGCCCAAGGAGGATCTCTCCGCTCTCTCTCTCTCTCCCGCAAGGTCAATGTCTGCTGCGGCTGAGGAGGAGGAGGCTGCAGCCAGTTCCTCCTGCTTGCTGAGCAGTGAGGAAGCCACGGCTTTGCAGAGCAAGCAAAGCGCTGCTCGCCCGGGTGAGATTTGGAATAAGGGGGCAGGAGGAGGCACGCACGCACCCGTGGCTCGCTTTCCCGGCTCTGCCCAGCCTGCACGGCTCTGGCACAGCTCTGGTGGATGAGCGGAGGGTCTGGCAGGGAGCCGCTCGCTTCCTTGGTGAGAGCTCTGCCTCCGGGAAGGAGAGCCCGCCTGTCAGCTTACCCTAGGGCACCCAGCGCAGCTGACAGACAGGCCCTCCTTCCCGGCAGCAGAGCTCTCACCAAGGCAGCGAGCGCCTCCCCACCAGACCCTCCGCTCATCCTGCTAGGGCCGCATCAGAGCCGTGCGGGCTGGCAGAGCTGGGAAAGCGAGCCACGGGTGCGTGCATGCCTCCTCCTGCCCCTCATTCCCAAATCTCACCCGGGGAGCAGCGCTTTGCTTGCTCTGCAAAGCTGCGGCTTCCTCACTTCTCAGCAAGCAGGAGGAACCAGCTGCAGTCTCCTCCTCCTCAGCCACAGCACAGACATTGACCTTGCGGGAGAGAGAGAGAGATCCTCTCGGCGAGCGACAGAGTGCCAAGTGTTTCCTCAGGGCTCCAGTTGCACGGAGGAGCCTTGACTGGCCGCACATGGCTGCACCAAATGCCAAGGTGTTGCTCTAATGCCTGCGACAGCAAGGGAGAAGGGAAAGCAACGGTGGCGGAAGGTCTCCCAATATGAAGTGCCCCACCAACGCAGGCAGCACCATGTCTGGGCATGCAAGTACTTCCTAAATGCAACCCCCCCGCCATTCCCCCCCTATTTCACATGTTTAATATGGGCCTTAATTTGGGGGAGGGGCTTAATTTGATTTTATGCAAATAAAACATGGTGGGGCTTCCTATTGGTGGAGGCCGTATTGTTGGAGAAACATGGTAGGATGCTTCCTTGTAAGTAAAGCGGTCAAGTCCTCCTTTCTGAAATTCTAGTCCTTTTTTGGACTCTCAAGGACATCTTTATTGGGCCAAGAGAAGGAGTTGCATCTCCAAGGACAAACAATCAATAAACAACATCCTAATCAGTGGTGGGTTTCAAAAAAATTTCTCCTACCGGTTCAGTGTGAGTGCGTGTTATGCACATACGCGGTGTTTGCAACTCACCTTCTGCTGCAAGCTGTATGATGACCCAGGTGGGATAACAAAACAAACCCAGTCACATAAAACAGGTAAAGCGCCTTTTATTCCTTCACTTTGCTTCCATGCTCCAAATATCCTTGACTGGAGACAAAAAACTCCCACGCAAGCAGTTACAAAAAGGAGGAAATGCCGTTTAAATTATAATGAGTAAAAAAGAACACAGACCAGGCAAGATAAAGGTTGGAGGACATCCACCGATAACAGAACACACACTGGGAAGGGCGCCAAACTCAGAGAGGAACCATAAACTAGAGATATTTACACGCTTTGTTTCCAGCGTTCACCCATATGCAGGTCCATACTCTTATGAGGTTGTCACAGCTGCAGCTCACGAAGAGGATCAAGGCCCTTTCCTCCCAAGTAGACCTTGTCTCTCTCTTATTCTTTCCTCCCTGTGTGTCCTAAGATGGATAGGGGATGGGCCCAGGTCTTCCTCTGACTGCTCAGCTGACCTCTGTCTTTCCCCAGCCTCCTCCACAACCTCCGGAGCCACACTTCCACTCCCTGTCAGCTGTTCCTCCACTCCCTCAGAGTCAGTCTCCACTAGGGGCATGACAAGCCGTGTTTAAAATAGCTGACAGCAGCTGAGGTTGAAAATCAGGAAATAAAGGTCAGTATAGAGCTGAAGTAGGTGGGAGGGCCCAGCAGCTGATCATTGGAGCTACCAGTTTGGCCAAAGCAGGCCGAACCAGTAAAATACTACCACTGTTCCTAATCAGGACTAGGAAAAAATAACACCTTCACCAATGCTGCCAGGACAAGCCACTGTATATAAACAAGGAATCCCTTCCAGCACACACCTTTACTTACTCAGAAAGTAAAATATCTGCAAGCAAACCATCAACCTCGGAGAGCGCCAAGAAATTCACAGTTCAACCCTGAGCTACCTATATTTTCCTCTGTTACTATTTTCTTCCCTTCCTGAAAAGCCCTGGTGGTACAGTGGTTAGAATGCAGTGTTGCAGGCCAACTTTGGCCACAGCCCGGAGTTCGATCCTGATGGGGTTCAATAAGCACTAGCAATAGCGCTAAGACATATATACCTTTTCACAGTGCTTTACAGCCCTCTCCAAGAGGATTACAGAGGCAGCCTATTGACCCCAACAATTTGGGTCCTCATTTTACCGACCTCAGAAGGATGGGAGGCTGTGTCAACCTTGAGCCTGGTGAGATTCGAACTGCAAAATTGAAGGCAGCTAGCAATCAGCAGAAGTAGCCTGTAGTACTGCACTCTAATTACTGTGCCACCATTGCCTAATCTTTCCATCCTTCTGAGGTCAGAAAAATGGGGACCCAGATTGTTGGGGGCAATAGACTGACATCATAAATTGTCCAGAGAGTAGCGTAAAGTAGCGCCCCCCAACCTTTTGGATACCGGGGACTGGTTCCATGGAGAAAGGTTTCTTCACAGACTGGAGGGGGAGTGATTTTGCATGCTGCCTGCATCCCATGGATGGAGCTTTACTTCTTTGCGTGTCAGGTTTTCTGGCATGCCACAGATGGGCACTGGTCCACGGACCAGGGGTTTAGGACCCCTGGTGTAAAGCATTGTGGGGCAGTATTTAAGTCTAAATGTCATTGGTAGTGCAATTCCTGGAAAGTAGCCTTCCATTTTGGAAGGATGACCTCTGTCTTCCCTTCCATGATTCTGTGTACAAATGGTTTTTTGGTGGATTTTTTATAAAGAGATCATTTGGGGGAACTAAAATATTTCAGAAACGGAGTATTTACCTTAAACATTGTGTTCAGTGTTCTATAATGTTCTACATCTGAAGGGTGAGCTTCAAAACTTTTAGCAAAAATTTCTCTGCCCAGTTGCAGAATGGGCATGGGCATGGTGGGCATGGCCTAGTCAGCCACCTGCACAGGGCTCTGGAGGCTTTCTTTGAGCCTCCACGAGGGGCAAAAACTGCCTCCCTGAGCTCCGGAGGTTTTCTGAAAGCCTGAAATGGGTCCATTCCCAAACTTCCCGAATTTTTGGAGGCCTGTTTTTCACCCTTCCTGAGCCTCTGCATGCACCCTGCACTTACCTGGATCCAAAACAGGCTATGTGGGGACTTCTGGGAGAGACGGGGTGGGGTGGGTGGGGCCAGCCAGGATTGGGATTTGGGGGTTCTCCGAATTACACAGAATCTTAGCTAGGGACCTCTCCCCAAACCCCTGCGAACCACCAATCCACCCATGAAATGTCTTCGAAAACATTTCACAGGGTTTCCCATGGACAAGGCAAAAAGAATAATCAAACTTGTACATTAAGCTAAACGTCCACGAAACTGCACTTATACCATATTGTTTGTATACCATATTGGTCCCCGTTCTTCTCCACTGTCCAATTCCACTGCCGTCTGCACAAGCTGCTGGTGAACCACAACAGCTATGTCTTTCCTGATACCCCTTGATCTCTCACAAGTTGACCATAGTACCCTTTTGGACCAGGTTGGAAATGGGAGGCAGTGTTTTACAATGGTTTTCCTCCTTTCCATAGCCAGTTTCATTTGGCGTTGATGGCGGTATAAGAGGCTATGCCTGCAGCCTTTCACTTGTGGGTTGCTACAGGACTCGACACTTACTCCCGTTTTGTTTAACGTCTATATGAAACTGCTGGATGAGATCTTGTCAGTTTAAGTTCAAATATCATCGTGATGACACTGGTAGACTTATGACCAAAATTGAGCCCAAACTTTCTGTTGCTAAGCGAGACACTTGTTCAGTAATTTTTGACCCATTTTATGACCTTTCTTGGCACCGTTTATGAAGTGAATCACTGCAGTTGCTAAGTTAGTGACACAGTTGTTATGTGAACCTGGCTTCCCCATTGACTTTGCTTGTTAGGCAGTCACACAACCCTGGGACACTGCGACCATCATAAATATGAAACAGTTGCGAAGCATCTGAATTTTGATTACATGACCATGGGGGTGCTGCAATGGTCATAAGTGCTATTTTAAGTTTGAACTGTCACTAAGTGAAGTGTTATAAGTCAAGGTCTATCTATACCTAAATTATTCATCCCAACCTTGGGCCAACAAAGTGATGCTGTTGAAGTCTTAAATCCATTAGAGACTGTGCCAGCCCATATGAGCAGGAACAGACTCAGACTCAATCCTGACAAAACTAGTGGCTTTATCTGTCTGATGCCCTGGTTCTGAGGAGATCCCATCTTTATCTTTTAATGGGGTTGCTCTACCTCGAGTCCAATTAGACTCTCAATCTCCTGCTCAAAGACCAGGTGTCCACTGTGATTTATTTGATGTTTGTTCATGCTTCTCCCGCACTGAAAAACTTTTAGATACTAATTCAGGTCTTGGTCACCTCTTGAGTGTGTTTCTGTAATGTGCTTCACATGGGGCTTCCCTTGAATGAAGAAGCTTCCACTAGACAAGAACACATAATAGGTGCAATCAGTGATTAGTGTGTCACATTAGCCACTGAAGTATCAACAATTGCTGTCTACCAGTTAGTTCAGGGTGCAATTCAAGGTGCTGCTTATCACTTATAAAGTCGTTCATGGCATAGGGCCTAGTTTACTTGAGAAATTAATATGTCCATATGTTTTCGGCCCTTTATAAGTCAACTAGAATGGGAACCTTCTTCTTCATCCTCATCATATAACAAGCCCATAATCCCTTGAAAGGTGGAGTCTGGGAAACTGAATGGAGCTAGAAGAGCATTTAATGGCAGGATGCCCTTCTTGTCACCAATGCGAAGTTTTGTTCAGCGGATATATTCTCACTGTACCCAGAGAGAAAAATATCTGCCTCTACCTAGGATCGAACTCATAGCCACCTGATCGTGAGGCGAGAGCTCCACCTCTAGGCTACTGCAAAACTCTGCAAATGGGAACCTTCACGGTCCTGTTAATTTTAAGCAGTATGAGGGTCCAAGTAGCATGGCTGCTTAGTGATGGTGACTGCCCTATGGAGATCCACATTGCTCCCATCTTTAGATTTTTCACAAATTGTCAAAGACCTGCTTGTTCTCCCAGGCCTTGATTTAGAATGATGGTTGAACAACATTTATTTTTGATTCTTTCTCCTGGTTGCCCATATTCTTTTTGTTTGATGTATGTAGTTTGCTTCTCCATTTTTTTTTAAAATCATAAGCTGCCCAAAGTTGTTGTGGAGTCAGGAGGTCTCAAAATGGAAATAATATAATCAAAAATAATTTCCCTTTGAACTTAGTAATTATAGTCAGCGCACAACTTTTCCATAGGTGGAGAATATGATTGGAAGACATTGTGGTTCTATTTTTTTTTCTCGATTTCTTGGTGGCTTTTGATAGCGTTGGCCCTCTCGATTGCCTGAGAGATTTAGGTATTTATTTTGTTGTTTATTGCATCATCAAATATAAATTGACCTATGGCCAGCAGGGAAATCTTGGGAATTTCCCTATTGGCAATCAGCCAATCTTGGGAATAGGGGACACAGGTTTGTAGTGATTCCATTCATATCTCTAGGGTGTATTTTACTCGGTGTTGCTTGGAGATAGTTGCTGCTTGAAGCAGAATCTATTATGCAGTCTCCCCTCAAGGACTCTGGTCTATCTCCAATATATTTCAATATGCAGATGAAACCACTGAGAGAGATCTTCAAAACATTTTGAGTTGGTTGTGAGATCTATTTCTTGGTGACATCTTTAAGAGATGGTGTGGCTCTCCTGAGTGTGTCCTGGCAATGAACCTGGACAAAGAATAGTAAATTGAAACTGAACCCAGACAAGATCCATTACAAGGAGCCATATTTCCAGAAAGCTGATAGATACACCTGTGGTGAATGTGATTAGGTTCTCCTAGAGCAGGGGTGTCAAATTCAATTTCATTGAGGGCTCCATCAGGGTTGTGGTTGATCTGGGGGAAGGCAGGGGGGCATGGCTGGGGTGGTTGCAGCCAGGTGGTTGCAGCCAACTGGGTGGTCATGGCCAGCTCAACATTGCTCGTGTTGGGGGGCATCTGTGGTGGCCCTGGTGGGGTTGAGGAGATCCATTGTCTCCAGCGCATGCCAAGGGGGGAGCAGCGGACCCTTGCTGACTCCTGGGTCATTCCTCAGATCTAAGGCTGACTGCGTTCTGGCCCAGAAGGCTGCCCTCAAGTTTTAGATCAGTGCCTAGCTAACCTGGGCCAGGGCTGAGGTGCCAGAGGCCTTTACTGTTTCCAAGGAAGTCTCGTGAGCCAGATCTAACCACATCATGGGCCGGATCTGGCCTCCGGGCCTTGAGTTTGACACATCAGTCCTCGAGGAACATGTGCACACTTGGGATAAGACTACATCCGAATTTCTCATTTCTCACATTGAAGTCCTGTGGCACACTGGTTAAAGTACAGTATTGAAGGCAAACTCTGTCTACAACCTGAAGTTTGAGCCTGACAGGGCTCAAATCTGACTCAGCCTTCCATCCTTCCAAGGTGGGTAAAATGAGGACCCAAGTTGTTGGGGGCAATATACAAAAACTGCTTGAGTTGTAAATGGCTCAGAGTGCTGTAAGCACTATTAGGCAGTATATAAGCCTAATTGCCATTGGAACATCTTTTATGAGCTGAGAAGTTCCACTTACATTTGCCACAAGTGTATCTGAAAGTGGGAATTACCTCTTTCATTGATAAAATGACTAGCAGTTACCAAAACAATCAAACTTTATCCTGCACCGGTAAGATCACACTGGGAATAACGTGTTCATTTAGTCTAAGATAGGTAGGTAGACAGGTAGGTAGATGGAGAGGGAGAAAGTGTTAGAGAGATGAGAGATGAGAGAGACAGACAGACAGACAGACAGACAGACAGACAGACAGAAGTTAATATATTAACTTTGGATAGTGAGTTGGGCAGGACAGAAATTAAATTAATAAATAGGCAAATTTAATTTTTTTAAAATCACGAATCACTGAAAAACTTTTGTTAAGTTTGTGGTCTACCAAGCTGAGGCAATGAATAAATAAATAAAATGGGAGTCTCCAGTATACACACAGAACAGATGGTATATTGCCATATACTTCCCGTAAGCTCATTCTGACTTCATTTCAGTGGGAACAGTTCACATATTCAACGATAATGCTGGAATGGTTGGTTGAACAGTCTTTGAATTTATTGGCTTTTAATTATGCAACATTCAGCTCTTTACGGTCTGAACAAAAAAACCCACTAAACCAAACATGATGATTCCAACGAACAATCTGTTATTTTTAGTAGATCAATAGCCAGAGAAAATTTCCCTTTCTTTTCTGAACTATATTAGTTATTTTGAGCAGAGAATGTCTGATGCTTTAAACCAATTGTGTCAAACTCAAGATCCAGGGGCCAGATCCGGACTGCAGCATACTTAGATCTGATCCATGGGGCTACCCAAAAACAGCAAAGGACCAGCCTGCAGTGCCTCTGCCAGCAAAAATGGAGCTTGTGAGGGCCTCCCAAGCTCAATTTTCACCGGCAGAGGGTTGCAGGAGGCTGCTGCAGCCAAAAACAGAGCTTGGGAGCCAAATGGCTGGCAGAGCTCTTGGACCACCACAGGTGCCCCTGACATGAGTGATGTCGAACTGGCCACGCTCAACATCACTCATGCCCACCCTGATTCCTGAGGTCAAACACAACCCTGATGTGGCCCTCAATGAAATCGAGTTTGATATCCCTGCTTTAAACGTAACTGTTTCCCAGTACAAGTATCCTCATTTGGCTGTTCAAAATTACATTGGTATTGAAGAAAGTGACTTATTCATGATCCTCGCATTTCCAACCATCATGTCAATGTCATGCCATTTTAGTTTGTTTTAGTATATATTCTTTTTCTTATTTTCTCTGTGGTACTCATGGGGGGGAAGGGTTGCGGGCTTGCCACATTCCTAAGGGAGGAGGAGTGGAGATAGGGAGAGTTGTTTAGGCTAGGTGATTCTTCTTCTCGTGGGAAAATGAACTGACCATGTTCAGGCCCCTGGAGGTGGATATTTATGACATCAAGCAACGTTGTATTACTTCTATTGGAGAATGTGACTTTTGGGAGTTGTTTCTAACTTCTAATATTGTCGGGTAATTCCGGGTTGGGTCAAATCCGGAATTACCATGGACTTTGCCAATTTGATGCTTTCCTAAATAAAATAATTCTTTTTGAAGATGGACTTTGTAATTTTTCTTTTAACATGGATTTCATTACTTGGAAACCTGACACATCAAAGCACCCCCACCATCATAAAACTTGGCCCCTTAGGAACAGGCATGTATTTGTGAAGGTGCAATAACCTGGGATCATGTGATTGCATTTATGTATTTTCTTGCCGGGTTCTGACAAGCAAAGTTAATGAGGGAAGACAGATTCATTATTAAATGAATCACTTAGTAACTGCCTTGCTTAGCGATGGAAATTCTGGTCCAAAATTTAGTCTCACCTTCTTTCCAAACAGCCTTTGAGTGCAACACTTAAAACCCCTTTAAAACCCTTGTTCCACGCGGCCAAGGTCTGGGAAAAATTGACCCACAGACCATTGGTGGGATTCACATTTTTTTTTACTACAGGTTCTTTTGGTGGGCATGGCAGGGGAAGGGTGCTGTAAAATCTCTAGTTAGAGGTGGTATTTGCCAGTTCTCCGAACAACTCAAAATTTCCACTACCGGTTCTTCAAAACTGATCTGAACCTGCTGAATATCACTTCTGTCACAAACTCAATGGGTCCGTGCTGGCAAGGGAAGCTTACCCAGGCCAGGTCCGTTGGTCTGGTTAACTTGGAGTCCCAACTTTGGGTGCCAAATTGTTGGAAGAAATATCCATCTGGTTCAGTTCCAAGCAGGGAGAAAGACACTGGAAACATGGAGGCTGTTTGGAAAAATGGTTTATTGATGGATAGGACCACATGGATTTTAGGTCCTGGGCAGCTGGCTACATGGAATGGAGAGTGAGGGTTATTTATACCCTCTCTTGGGCCTTGCCCTTGAGCTTCCTGTCCCTGTGCAAGAAATGTATTCTATTGGTTGTTGTCAGACTCCCAGGGGGATTGTGCAGGGGCCATAGCTAACTTTGTAGGCTGTCTGTGTCCCAGGCTTGGTTGAAGCTTGCTGCTGCAATGAAGGGGCTTGTTGGGTAATTCCTACTGTGGCTGAATGGCTTTGCCCTGAAGGATAATCCCATCATCCTGGAGCTGAAGGCCTTTTGTCTTGTAGATAGGCTGGACCAGTCTTTCTTAATGGGCACCAAAATATCTGCGGGAGGCAGGGAGCTGGAGATCTGAGTTTCTGTCTTTAGAAACATGTTATTCCTTTGGAGAAAATATAATATTCTGCCTTTTTGATATTTCCAAAAGTATTTCATTTGTCTTAGAGAGGGCTGGGTGCTAACTTTTTTCCCTTGCAAGCAAGCACAACGACAGTTGCAATCCAGATTCTCTTTTATCCTATCTTGAGTTTAACTGCAACTCTTTCTTCATTTTACAACTCTGAGCAGGAAAACCAAAAACCATAATTCTCTCCTTCTGTTGCCATTGCATTTCAAGATGCAAACTTCCTATATAAACAGGGCAAACTTTCAAACTTTCAACTTGAGTTCCAACCCTCTGAGGGGACCTGGGAGCAGAGGCAGACCAAAGGATTTCATTTTTCTTCCACCTGTAGAGGACAATTATTGCCATAGAAAACTCCACTTGTCTTTCCTCACAGCTTTGTTTTGCTAAAAGAAGACAGATGACTACTTGGGTAACAAAATAATTCTAATAGGCAAATAAGGGTAAAGTGGTCTGCTTTCTAAACAAGGGCTATAAAGAGCTCTCGTTTTTTACTGTGGTTAATGTGAAGCAATTTTTCCCTAATTACCTTTGTAAACAATAAATGGCAATAATTTAGCAACTCGGTTCATTCCATTAGCTAAAAACCAAGTGGGTGTTATCTTAGTCTCACTCTGTCTCTCTCTCTCTCTCTGTCTCTCTCTCTCTTCATGTATTATTCTCTTTCAGAATATGTTTTACAGCTTCTCAATATAAATCACATTATTGGCTAAAAGCATATTATGCTAGCATTTGAGCTGGTGTCTTTTTTAAAGTGCCCAAACCATAAAAAGAAGTTAAACCAGCAATTATTATTTATGCAATAAGAACTATGTTTCATATGCATAATTATATGCAAGAGCTTTATTTAAGCACTTCTAATCCTTAAGCCCCACTCAGTCTGTTGCAGCCCGTTGGCCTCTTACTGACAAGCCAAATGTTACAACCGTTATGAAGAAATACGAACTTTAGAATTAATCTACTTTCAAGCTGATCTTAAAATTGGCAATAAAGACCAATGGCTGACCTAAAATATACTAGATTTAAATTAACTCGCACACAGAAGACAATAAAGCTAAAATGAGTGGAGAAAGAGTTGAATGCTTAATTCTTTGAAACAGTGATCTTGTTTAAATAAAAATTTCGTACCATTTCGCATCATTTTCAAAAGGAATGAGAAATAAAATGGCCATCATGGTATTGTCTTTATTGTGTTAAACACCTGGGAATAATTACTACGAGAAAAATGTTCCCATTTTGTAGAAATGAGTGTGTCAAATTCTGTAACTCTGATTATTTTTTTTTTCTTTAAGCAAAGTGTATTAAAGTATTTACAAGTCTCTGGCAAAAAAGAAACATGAAAATAAATGTGGCTTCAAGGTTCATACACACATTGAGAGTTCTATTTATGGGCCTCGGACTTAGATATTGTAATTATACTGTCAAGAAAGTGGTAAAATTCTTATGAAATCATCAAACACCTAATTGAATAGACTCTGACCTAAAGAGATGCTCTGGATCTATTTCAGTCAAGATTCAGACCTGAGTATGGGATAGAGATGCATTACTCATGGTTTTAGATAGAAAAGGTAGATGCATGTTTTATGGCCTCCTTGACCTCTCAGTGGCTTTTGATATAATTGACCATGGTATCAAAGATTGAAGGTGCGTAGCACTATGTGTGCTGTCCCCCCACTCTCTCCCTCCCTCCCTCTCTCTCACACACACTGGTGGCTTAGTGGGTTTATTAATAAATATCCCCCAACAACTCCATTCACCAGAAACCCAGCCGAAAGCAGACCAATGCTACTCCACAGAGCAATGCCCAAAGAATCCATGAAGCCCTTGTAAGTTTCCCAAACAAGACAAACCCACCAGGCAATATTAAATCCACAATACAAGAGAGTTCACGAAGCAAGAAAAGTCCAGAGATTCAGAAGGCACAATTCAATTCAAATCACGGCGTCAATCCAAAGCGAGTCAGGAATCACAACAACCAGAAAAAAATGCAACACGTTAGTTCTAGCATTGTCTCCACCAGGGGTGGGATGCAAATATTTTTACCGGTTCTGTGGGAGTGGCTAGGTGGGCGTGGCCATGTGACTGAGTGGGTGTGGGTTTTTTTGCAGCAACACTCCCTCCTGCCCCTTTTTGCATCCTGGTCTCAGGAAAGCTTCCTGGGCAAAGCCGTAAGCCACCGAGGGGGATCCTGGCACAGCTGATTGTCGGAACGGCTGATCGTCAGAAAAAAGAAAGATTGGTTTTTACAACTGGTTCGGCCAAACAGTAGCATTTTTTACTACCGGTTAGCCCAAACCTGGAGAACACCACTACTGGTCTCCATCTGTCTGCTAAATAGCCACTTTGTGGTGCAGCATCAAGAGGAGTGAGAATGCATCCGTGCGAGTAATCTGGCTGACCTTCTCTGCTCCTCCTACCATTTCTCTATCCTACGTGTTCTTGGATCAAATGCAGAAAGCAATTCCTCCCCTTCATCACTAGCAGGCTGCAGCCTCATGTTTTCACCACCAGAAGCCTCAGAACGCCATGCTGCAGCCGTGCTTCAGCCAAATCGCTCTCAGATGAATGCTCAGAGCCATTGACCAACTCCCCTCCAGGCATGTCTGGAACTGGTTCATCCTTCTATGAGCTGACATCTGGAGAGGTATGTATGGAAACGTCTGGGAGAGTCATCACATTGTGTTATCCTCACTCCAGGAGTTCAGTCCCAACTGACTTAAGGTTAACTCAGCTTTCCATCCTCCTGAGGTTGGTAAAATGAGGACCCAGATCGTTGGGGGTGATAGGCTAACTCTATAAACCGCTTGGAGAGGCCTGTAAAGCACTGTGAAGCAGCATATAAGCATCATTGCTATAGATACAGATGATATATATATAGATATAGATACGTGTGTGTGTGTGCATCATTTGTATATATGGTTGTGTGTATATCTGTGATACAAACAGACACACTCATGGACAGATCCACACACGGTCAATGCCAGTGTTGTCTTTTAAGCAGATGGCACGATGTCTGTAGTTCCTGCTGGAAGGATAAGAAACAGCAATGTCCAGAGAGGCCTTTTGCCCAGCTACAATCTTTTTGGGAGCTGAAAGATAGCAATAGCAATAGTACTTTGATGTACCATGCTTCCCCGAAAATAAGACCCTGCCTTATATTTTTTGGCACCAAAAAAGGCACCAGGTCTTATTTTCGGGGGTAATGTTGTCCACTGACTCACCTCACTTGTGCATGTCGCCCCCGGCCTCCTTTTCATCTTGTCAGAAGCCTTCAGGAACTTCTTCGGCTTCAGATAGTTGCAGCCAGGCCTCACACATCTCAGTCCATTTCTGCTGCAGCCAGCGAGGCTTTCCTGAAGGCCTCCGTAGCTGATAACAAATCCGGATCAATCAAGAGCTCTGTTATTGGCTATAGAGGCCTTCAGGAAAGACTTGCCGGCTGCAGCAGAAATGAGCTGAGGTGTGTGAGGCCTGGCTGCAAATATTGGAAGGTAAGTAGTAGGGCAGCTCAACCTGCCGACCCCTATCCTAGCTTAACCCTGGAGTGTGGGAGCTTTCTTAATTAGGGCTTATTTTGGAGATAGGGCTTATATTGGGAGCACATGTAAAAATCAAGCAAGAACTTACTTTCTGAAAAGGTTGTTTTTGGGGAAACATGGTATATATTGCTTTACAGTGCTTTACAGCACTAAATGGAGTGCAGAGTCAGCATATTGCCCCCAATGATCTGGGTCCTCATGTTACCCACCATGGAAGGAAGGAAGGCTAAGTCAACCATGAGCCTGGTGAGATTTGAACTGCCAAATTGCAAGCAGCCAGCATTCAGCAGAAGTAGCCTGCAGTACTGCACTCCAACCCACTGCGCCACCGTGGGTCGTGATCTTGCAACAATGATTCTTGCCATATCAGGCTAGATAATTGCAATGGGGCTTCACATTGCTTGCATATAACATTTTCCCATTCTTTTTAAAGTTAAGTAGTTTAAGTAATTCCAAAAAGGTTTGATTAATGCAAAGCACATTTAAAAAGCTATTATATATTCTATTTTGGAAACCATGGCTGCTATTTTTGCCACTTAAAGCTGCCTTAATAATGATTAGCATAAACTATGAGATTCATACCTAGGTGAAAATTGTCTTGCATTTATAATATCAATACTGAAGATATGCTGGAAATGAAAACGAAACCCCCCCCCCCCAATGATTGCATATCCTTAAGAAAAGGTACATATTGATTGCAGAAAGTACGACTTCAGCAACAGAATGGTCAATGCCTGGAATGCACTACTTGACTCTGTTTTTACATCCTCTAACCCCCACTCCTTTAACCTTAAACTATCTACTTTACACTCTTGTTAAGAGGTCTGTAAGGGGCGTGCATAAGTGCCCAATCATGCCTACCATCCCTATCCTATTGTCCCCATTTATTTGTACCTATTTCCTGTATTCTTACTCATGTTTATACATACCTATTATCTTGTAAGTGATTGACAAACAAACAAACAAATAAATAAATACATATTCCTGGAGCTTGAACTGCTCACATTTCAAGATGGATTGACATGAACATATTGGGGGAGGGGGGTTTGGTGGGGGAAAGGGGACTTAATTTACTTTGCATTGCCAAACGAGGCTCAAATAAAAGCAGCCAATCAAAAAAATCTTTCCCCTCAAATGTCATCAAAACATTATTTTTATTGTATGAGTTACACTTTTCCCCCATCTCTTTTTTGCTGTTTTATCTATTCCATCTGCTTTTGTAATAGGGCTTCTGTGCAATGAAATAGAAGAATCATTTACATTGGGGAGTGGGTAAAGAAGAGATGGAGAAAAGTAGACAGACATAAGACTCCAATCTTCTTCCATTATTGGATGCGCTTGAACTTTCCAGAAAACCAAATGAACAGCAGTCCCTGAAGGATTTTCAGCATCCAGGATGGATACCCACAGATTTCAATTAGCGACTCACATGCAAGCCAGACAAAATAAATTGATTTAGCATCTCATTCCTTTACAACCCAAATCTCAATGAAGGATCCCTCCTTTCCCTTTCACCTCCTCAAAGGCGTGTCACCCGCAAATATATGTTGCCATCATGGGCTGTCACGTAAATCAAATAATAGCTTCTCCACTGTAATCACATCGGGCCACTGCAATAGCATGTTTCAATGGGTTATCCACTGGAACTCATTCAGGAAGCATCATGTAAAGTAAATTAAAACACGGGAGACTACGATCCGCGGACAAAGGGATGGCAAGGCTTATCGTAGGTATGCTATGGGCTTCTTGTGAGCTGAGCTTGCAAAAGGCATTGTGCCTTTTGGAGCAGGTCCCAAAGCTCTAAGATTATTTTGGTTTTCCGAATGAGAGCCGGAGATACTGGTTTGGCTATGCAAGCAGGGCAGAAGAAGCTACAAGGCATTGGTGAGCAAAATATGAACGTAAGCAGGCAGTCTGGAAAGATAAAAGGAGAATATTTGTGGCTCGAGGTTGATGGGGGAGTCCTTGGTCCTTTTTTTGCAAACATTTTATTACCTAAGTAGGTAACATCATCAGTTATGCTAGTGCAGGTGATGAAAGAAACTGCAAGAAAACAGACGAGCTGAGAGAGCACCAAGGAGGCCTTGGTTTGGGAAGAGTTATTTAAATGACTCCTGCGCTGTCCATGTTATACAGGTAGTCCTCACTTACAACTGAAATTGAGCCCAAAATTTCCATTGCTAAGTGGGACAAATGTTGAGTGATTCCTACCCCCCTCATTTTATGACCTTTCTTGCCACCGTTGTTAAGTAAATCTCTGCAGTTATTAGGTTAGTAACATGGCTGTTAACGAAATCTTGGCTTCCGCATTGACTTTGCTTGTCAGAAGGTTGTAATAGGTCAGGGATGTCAAACTTAAGGCCCAGGGATTGGATCTCGCCCATGGGGTGCTAAGTTCTGGCCTTCGGGCCGGCCCTGGAAAAAGTAAAGTACCGGCCCGTGGTGCCCCTGCCAGTGAAAACGGAGTTTGGGGAAGCCACACACAGCACTCCCGAGCTCTGTTTTTGCTAGCAGAGGGTTGCAGGAGGCTGTTGCGGCTGAAATGGAGCCCGTGGGGGCCATCACGGCTGAAAACAGAGCCTTGATGAGTGACATCGAGCTGGCCCCGCCCATCCTTGCCACACCTGGCCCTCCTGAGGTCAAACACAACTCTGATGCAGCTCTCAATGAAATCGAGTTTGACACCCCTGTAATAGGAGATCACGTAATACCGTAACAATGAAACTGTCATAAATATGAGTTGCGAAGTGTCTGAAATTTGATCATGTGACCACAGGGGTGCTGCAACCAATCCTCAGTCTTTTTTTTTTTTTTTTAAANTTTTTAAAGGTCACAAACAGAGGTGGTATTCAGCAGGTTCTGACCAGTTCTGGAGAACCAGTAGTGGAAATTTTGAGTAGTTTGGAGAACCAGCAAATCCCACCTCTGACTGGCCCCGCCCCCATCTATTCTCTGTCTCCCATTGAATGCCAGCTGATTGGCTGGGTCTTCTTTTGTTGCCCTGCACAGGAGAATGGAGCTGGAGAGCAGGTTAGTGGGATGGAGAGGGAATGGGAAATTTGCAGTATCCTTCCCCTGCCACACCCACCAAGCCACACCCACCAAGCCACACCCACCAACACCATGTCCATCAAGCTACGCCCACAGAGCCAGTAGTAAAAAAATTTGAATCCCACCACTGGTCACAAATCACTTTTTGCAATGCCGTTGTGACTTTGAATGGGTCACTAAACAAACTGCTGTAAGTCAAGGACCACCTGCACGGTGGAAAAACCTGTCTAGTACTCTGGTTACTTTTCTCCATTTCAAAGTGTTAAATTTAAAGGATTAAATTCTTAACATAACACTGCATAAGGAACTCAGGAACCATATTCCAAGGACTGGCACCATCAGAGGCACATGGCTGGGTTTTTTCTCTGTTGCTGCTTCCTGTTTTTGAGCAGTGTTCCTCCTAAGATTAGGGTGGCACCAATCCTGATGGGTTTAGGAAAACCATTAGACCCCAGTTCTTCCAGAAATCCTTTATAACCTCCTACAATTGGGTTTCTCCTGCAGTAAAGGGTTATGGCTGCATGGATTTTTATTCCCTGGTGTGTTCTGTCCTACAACACTGCCCTACCGTTTTAATATTCTAAGTGGAAAATGAGAGATGCTTAGGATTGATTGAACAGCCTAAGTAAGTAAATAAATAAGTACGTTCCCACAAAAAATGTCCCCAGTTTTAATGCCGGACAATTGGATCAGTTTAAGCTTCTAAAATTACCACAATAACGTCTCTGCAAACACTTTCCCCTATAATTGACTGACATTCCTTTACGGGCAGCGCCACTGCCAAGAATATCTTCCCAGCAAAACTCAAATTTTCAATCATCCAACTCATTGCCCATATGCCACAATGTGACCTCCTAAATAGACTTGTATTCCCCCACATCTGCCTTCGCCAAGCTGCCAACTTATAAATATCCCATGTTCACTTTGCTTACTGAACAAAAAGCCACAATCATCCATTTGCACATTCACTTTTTTGTGGGGGGCTTCAGATATCGGAAAAATAACCAATCTCCTTTCCAAAGTTCTTGGCTTCTGCATTGGTCATTTAATTTGAAAGGAGGAAGCATCAATAAATCTGATTTTTCTCTTACTGAAAACAGTATCTTTTAATGGTGAAGACAAGCATTTAGAAGTTCACACAATAAGAAAAGCTCTAGGCCCAAGTTAACAATACACAACTGCTGTATAGGAACAGTAGTCCTTGACATACCACCAAAATTGGCCTGAAAAATTCCTGTTGCTAAACTAGGCAGTTTGTCCCATTTCATGACCTTTCTTACCACAGTTGTTAAACGAACCACTGCAATTGTTAAAGTTAGTAACACAGTTGTTCAGTGCACCTGGTTTTATCACTGACTTTGCTTGTCAAGAAGGTTGCAAAAATGAATCACAAGACCCCAGGACAGTGCAATTATCATAAATATAAACCTGTTGCCAACAACTATGGCGATGTTGCAATGGTCATCAGTATGAAAAACGATCATGAGTCCCTTTTCCAGTGCCATTGTAACTTCTAAATTAAGAAATGTAGTTGAGGAACAGCTGTAAGTTGAGGATTGCGGTTGATGAATGGTTGTAAATTGAGGAATGTAAGTTGAGGAATGGTCACTAAATGAATGGTTGTAAGTTGAGGAATGCAGATGAGAAATGGTTGTAAGTTGAGGAATGTAAGCAGAGGAATGGTCATTAAATGAATGGATGTAAATTGAGGACTGGTTGATGAATGGTTGTAAGTTGAGGAATGCAGATGAGAAATGGTTATAAGTTGAGGAATATAAGCAGAGGAATGGTCATTAAATGAATGGATGTAAATTGAGGACTGGTTGATGAATGGTTGTAAGTTGAGGAATGTAAGTTGAGAAATGGTCATTAAATGAATAGTTGTAAGTTGAGGAATGTAATTGACAAATGGTTGTAAATTGAGGAATGTAGGTTGTGGAATGGTCACTAAATGAATGCTTGTAAGTTGACAATTGTAGTTCTCAACATCTGGTTGAAAGTTATGATGGACCCTCCAAAAAAATGACTTACAAATGGGATTTGAAGTTTTAACATCTGCCACACCTGTGATCACATGACCACGTTTGGCCACTTAGCAACCAGCTGGTTCTGTGGTCATAAATTGAGGAAAACCTGCAGCATAGGTCTCCAAAAGATGGATGTAGCCTACGTTTAAAGGCTTTCAGTGAGCGAGAATCTATCATTTGCTCAGTCCACGTCTTCTATTGCTCAACATTTCTTGTTGGGAAGAAAACACATTTCAGATGCCCATTTGGTAATTTATGTGGTTCTGTGGGCAGTGGGGACTGACAAGGCCCTTTGACTGATAGGCTTGCTCTACTCCATGGAGCCAGAGGGGACAAAATGTAGGCTTTGTTGCTCCTTCCCTCTATACATTTTTTTTTTAAAAATCTCATACTGTCAAGGCGAAATGCCACATATGAAACCCCTCGGACAAGGAGAACATGCTTTTCCCACTGACAATCACATTATTAACTCTGCCCAGCAGTGCTTCTGTATTAGCTTTGGACCTGCTTTGAACATGGCAACACAAGGGATCATTGCCATGGTTCAGCAAGTCTTTGATTTCCCCTGGTGACAGGTTTTTTGAAGGCCATCGCTCATTCCGGGCTAAAATGAAAACACATTGAGAAGCTAGCTTGGAGGTGGTGGGCATCACTTTAATGATCTGCACCCCTTTTTAACAAAAGCTGATGCCACCACTGCTTGGTACCTTTCCCTCACCTCTGGAAGGGAGGGGAGGGGGGAAAGGAGGGAAAAGAGAAGAAAAATCCATCTTCCAAGAGTCATTTGAAGCTGTCATCTAATATATAATCTGGGCCCATAAAGTCTGCCAAGCAGGGAAAATTTAGACAAGGGCTTGAAGTCAAGGCAAGAAAGGTTAAGGGCTACTCTTTAAAAACACGAGGAAAACATGAAAGGAGAGCATAATGAGCCAAGGAAAAAGAGCATTCCACTCATCGTACACAGCACTAGTTGATGTATCCACTGGAGATATATGCAGTGGTGGGATTCAGCCAGTTCGCACCACTTTGGGAAAACCGGTTGGTTAATCTTCTGAGCAGTTTGGTGAACTGGTTGTTGGAAGAAATCATAAGGGCAGAGAACCGGTTGTTAAATTATTTGAATCCCACCACTGGATATATGGATGCATTTGGGGGCAGGACAAGAACAACAGGTAGAAGCTCATCAAAGGTAGAGCCAACCTAGAAGTCAGGAGAAATTTCCTGACAATGAAAAGAATTAACCAGTGGAATGTCTTGCAGTAAAGTTCTGGGAGCTCCATCCAGTGGTGGGATTCAAAAATTTTTACGACTGGTTCGGTGGGCATATGTGTTGGTGGGCATGGCAGGGGAAAGATACCCAGGGGAAGATGACTGCAAAATCCCCATTTCCTCCCCGCCCCACTAACCTGCTTTCCAGCTCCGTTCTCCTGTGCAGAGCAACCAAAGAAGACCCAGCCGATCAGCTGGGATTCGGGAGGCAGAGAATAGATGGGGGTGGGGCCAGTCAGTAGTAGTATTGGCCGGTTCTCCAAACTACTCAAAATTTCTGCTACGGGTTCTCCAGAACTGGTCAGAACCTGCTGAACGCCACCTCTGGCTCTGTCACTGGAGTTTGCAAGAAGAGATTGGATAGTCATTTGTCCAGAAGGATATAGGGCAGGGGTGCCAAACTCAAGGCCCACAGGCCGCCTCTGGCCCTCTGCGTGCTTAGATCTGGCCGGGAAACAGCAAAGGACTGGTCTGCAGTACCTCTACTAGCAAAAACAGAGGGCTCCGTTTTAACTGGCAGAGGGCTACAGGAAGCTACCCAGGCCGAAAACAGCACATGGGGGGACTATGCGCAGCCCCCCTGGGCTCTGTTTTTGTTGGCAGAGGGCTATCAAAATGAACTAAAAATGAAACAAAAGGAGAAATGTTTCCCTTTCTGCATTTGTGAGGAGAGGAGAACGGGAAAGAGGGAAGACAGAGAAAGAAGCAAAGATGGGAAGAGAGCAAGAAAGGAAAAATAAGGAAAGGGAGGAAGGGAGAAGAAAGGAGAATGAAGAGAAAGAAGTGGAGGGAGGGAGGGAGGAAGGAAGGAAGGAAGGAAGGAAGGAGATAATGAGAGTGAGAGAAGGTCTCAGGGAAGTTCTGCTTAGCATTTGGCTACCACAGATGTCCTCGACATGAGTCCCATGTCACACCCACCATGGCCATGACCACCATCCAGTCACGCCCATCATGGCCATGCCCCCAGGCCCTCTGAGGTCAAACACAACCCCAATGCAGCCTGCAATGAAATCAAATTTGGCACCCCTGATATAGGGTCTCCTACTTGAGTAGGGGACTGGACTAGAAAACCTCCAAGGTCCTTTCCAACTCTGTTATTCTATATTCCATATTCTGATTTGTCTTGTTTGGTCTTAAGTTCTCTTGGGAAGACTAATCCAGAAAACAGCCATAGAAAATGTTCACTAAGACAGGATACTTGGAATCCTGGCTTCATACAGAGGATCAGGTACAAAGCCAGAAAAAAAAAGGACATTCCATTGGTATCCCACAGATATCTCTGCTGAAAGAGGTTGAGGTAACAATTAGATTAACAGAGTTGGAAGGGATCTTATAGGTCATCTAGTCCAACCCTCCACTCAAGCAGGAGACCCTACACCATTTCTGACAAATGGCAGTTCAATCTCTCCTTGAAAGTCTCAAGTGATGAAGCTCCCACAATTTCTGAATACAACTTCTGTTCCATCGACGGATTGTTCTCACTGTCAGAAAGTTTCTCCTTATTTCTAGGTTGAATCTCTCCGTGTTCAGTTTCCATCCATTATTCCTTGTCTGACCTTCAGGTGCTTTGGAAAATAGCTTGACCTCTTCCTCTCTGTGGCAGCCCCTCAAATATTGGAAGACTGCTATTATGTCTCCCCTGGTCCTTCTTTTTACTAGACTAGCCATGCTCAGTTCCTGCAACCGTTCTTCATATGTTTTAGTCTCCAGTCCCCTAATCATCTCAGTTGCTCTTCTCTGCACTCCTTCTAGAGTCTCAACATCTTTTCTATAGTGTGGTGACCAAAACTGGATGCAGTACTCTAGGTGTGGTCTTACTAAGGCTTTTTAGAATAGTTTTAGGACTGAAGTAAACTTATATTTCAATAATTTTTATGAAAAGAACAAAAAGCTTTGTTTTGCAACAGATGGCAATGGCTGCCATCCTTGGCTAAACACAAAGCAGGGTTGAATGCTGTTAATATTTTGAAAGGAGGCCACTAAGAAATATATCTGATTGAAAACTGAAAAAAAAATCCTTTAAAAAAAGCAATGCCAGCAATCTCCATATTGTTTCTGTGAAAAAAAAAGACCTGAATGCTATCTTCCTTGAAATCCCAAGGAGACCTCGTCTTGAAGAAATGTATTAAAAAGTATTTAATTATCAATAACTTCAAAATTGATGGGAAATTACAATTTTAGATTTTGGGCAATTGTAGTCGGGAGGCTCAAAAAAATGTTTTAGGAAAGTATGCAATCCTAAAGCCTCAAATGTCCCCATAGGCCAGAAAAAAATAATTAGGCAAAAGCCAGAAGTAACTAATTACAGATCAGGCATCCTGCATGTCTGCATACTGTTTGTAGTTCTGGCAACTAATTTTATGGTTTGATAAAATTTTAAAAAGGAAGGTAAATTAAAGATATAAAAGAAGCTAACAGTCATAAAATTATAAAAGAATAAAAGGGATTGAGAGATTCTATCTATCTATCTATCTATCTATCTATCTATCTATCTATCTATCTATCTATCTATCTATCTATCATCACACTTTCCAGGAATAATCAGGTTATAAAAATGACAAGTCAATTTATAATTAAAAACTATAGCTGTCTTTCATTTTAACCTGGTTCAAGATTAAGTCCCAGTACTACAGATAGGAAAGCAAATTGCACATAAATTGATAATATCGGAGAGGTGCTACAAGTATGGAACCTACTCAGTTTAAAGACACTATTTAGGCTACTGAACCCAACTTTAAGTCAAATTCAAGCATCCCCAGCAGATGGCTGTCCGGTGTCTGCCTAAACACATCTAATGAGGAGGACCTGTTAACAACTAATATCAAAACAAGATCCCTTCCTTCCTTCCTTCCTTCCTTCCTTCCTTCCTTCCTTCCTTCCTTCCTTCCTTCCTTCCTTCCTTCCTTCTCCCTCTTTCAGATTCCTTCCTTCCCTCTCCCTTCCTTTCCCCCTCTTCTGTTTCCTTCCTTCCTTCTTTCCTTCCATCCCCTCTCTCCCTCCCCCTTTCAGCTTCCTTCCCTCCCTCCTTTTCTCTCTGGTTTAATTAGAAGCTATAAAATCTCTGATGGACATAATGAAGCAGAGGAGCACAATAAATGAGAGGAAAAAAATTCAGTGCCCACCACACCATTGTCTGATTTTACTGTATTTGCTTTATAAACAAAAATTATTATTTTCCTTCCAGATTCTGTGAAGCTCCAAGTCACGGTAGCCAAAACTCTGAATACTGTCAAGGTTTATATATATATATATATATAAGCTTGGCTTCATGTGAAAGGACGGCTATTATCTATCAGGAAGCTAGGTTTCATCTGGGTGCCTGGTGGGGGGGTGT
>BHFT01003403.1:0-24519 GCA_004320025.1 Laticauda laticaudata | reverse complement strand
GTTAACCAACGGATGGCAAGCGTTTTTCTCCGTTTTACATCCTCTTTCCATCCGTTGGTACAGTGTGACATGGGCTTAAGACTCTGTTGGTGTTAAGGCAATTTTGTACTTTTTCCAGTCCAAAGGGGGCAGATGTATACCTGTCACCATCAAGACATAGTCACAGACATCTTAAGTTATCTTTCATTTACTTAAAATGTTTCCAGGTACCTTGCTCTGAATAGCTTTAGATACTTGTTTTATTTTGGATTTATTGGCAACTTTTTTCTTTTTAATTATGTCTATATGTTTATTTGGTGTTTTTCTGCTGCTTTTATCATTTTTATTTTATTCTTCCTGTTGGTTACTGTGTTTTAATTTAATCTGAGTGATATAGAGTAAAACTCCAAATAAATAAGAACTTAAACTGATCCAGTTGTACAAGAAAAAGTATGTTATGGATTCCAGACACTTCTTGTGGGAGAAAATCCATCTGAAAGGCTTTTGTTCATTAGTTTGCATCAATTACATATTTCCCCAGCTACTAGGTTAACTGGAAAACAAATCCTAAATTGCTATGCTAACAGGGAATATTTTGTTGGGTTATTTTATTGCCAGAACTTTAAATGTCTGAGTAATTCCAGAGATATAAAGTGCTTGGGATAATATGCATTTGATAACCTAAAATACAAAAGTTGTAAATTTATCAAAGAGACAAGAGGTCCCCAGTAAACGAATGTAAACTGCTGATGATGCATTAAATCAAAATGAATGATGAACACAAATATAGCAGCAACTGCAATTTAAAATGATACACATATTTATGATCAATGAGCTGCTAAATGGCAAATGAAATATAATACCAAGAAGCTCACAGAAATATATATTGGCTTAAAAATAATAAAACCATAGAAAAGATAAAAGCAAACAGATGTAAAGAACATTGCAGAAGAAGCAAATATGACATAAGTTACCTCTTCAAGAAAGTCACTCAAAAATATATTTGGACTTTTATCTTAGTTCCCAATTTAACATGAAAATTTTGTTAGTGTGACAAAAATATCTTTCTAAAAAGATACTTATTAAAGAATATAAAACTGCTCCTAGCATTATTTTCTTAAACATAATTCTGAATAGTTTACATGAAATATTTGTATTAAAATATTTCATTTGAAGTGGGGCATGAGTCCTTTTTTTTTAAAAAAAAAGTGTAATAAATGTTTACATTTGTGAATATAAGCAGAGAGAACAATTGCAAAAAATTCCTAATGATTTCTTTTGTTTCCTATTTTCTTTGATAATGACAGATAAATACTTTCAAGGAAAACATATTAAGCAATTGATTGACTGACTGACTATGTTCCATCATGTTGACTTGCAGTGACCACAAAGATAGATTTTTCTCCATTATGATGTGTCCCCAACCTGCTCTTTCACATTTTGGTTTTTTTTGCCTGTCCATGATATTCTGGGAATCTTCTCTAACACCAAGATTCAAAAGCATCAATGCTGTCCTGCTTTGTAGGTATAAACACAATGGATATTTAAGTATATTTTCCATGCCCTAACCAATGCTTGTCTGCAGCACATTTCTTGACTGCTTGTTCCTTTACTGTTGATGGTTGACCTTAAAAAGCAGAAGTTATCCACCATTGTGCTATTTTCATTTCCACTTCTCAGACTGCCTGTTCTACCTGTTGTCATTAATTTGGTCTTCTTTACTCCTATTTTTTATAAATTTACTCCTATTTTTTCACAGTACTATTTGACTTTTAATATTAAGGCTTGCAGATCCTTTGCATCAGGATAGTGTCATCAGAATAGTGTGGATAATAGGGTGTTTCTTTTTCCAGTTTTAAAAGTGTGATCACCTTTTTCTAATCCAGCTTCCCTTAATATATATTTATCCTGTAGGTTGAATAAATCAAGGGAGAGTATACAGTTTTGTTTCACTGCTTTGCAAACCTAGAACCAGTCTGTTTCACGAGACTGTGGTTTCCAGATATTTATATAAGTTTCTCATGAGGACCATGATATATTTTGGGATTCCTATTATCCTGGGCACTTTAAATCTTGACACGATTAACATGATCAAAAATCTTTCTAAAATCAATGAAGTCCATCATGATTTTTAAAAAAAAATCTACATCAACAATAATGTCTTGTTTTCTTCAAGTTTTTCTAATGTCCATTTGAACATCTGACATCTCTTTTTCCATGTAGGTTTCTAATCCCTGTTGAATAACCCTAAGCATTATTTTGCTAGCATGGGAACTTAAGGATATTGTATAATAGTTTGCACATCATGTTAAGTCTCCTTTTTTGATTTTGGAATGTACTGTATATTGACCTCTTCCAATTAGTTGGCCACTGCTTATATTCCAGATTTGCTAACACAGCTTTTCAGAACCATAACTGATTCTTCTTCGGTTGCATAACATATTTCAGTGGGTATTCATCAGTTCTTGTAACCTTCTGACTAATGACAAATGACCTATTCTAACATCATTTTCTTATATTAGAAATTCTTGTAAATAGAAAATAGCCTCTGAGGCATCTTGAATGTTGCCTTGTTAGTATACAGTGTTCAGTAAATGCCTCCTATTTCTCTTTGATCTCCAATCTCTGCAATGGAAACCTTTAATATATGAATTTAAGGCTGGAACTTCCCTTCTGAGATCTTTTGAAAGTCTTGTTTGCTTTTCTATATCTGTCTCCATCTTAAACGTCTTTACAGATGTTGTAATTTCATCTCTTTGAACAGAATTTATCTTTTGGGAAGGGGAGTTGGCTTTCTTTCAGTGGTGTGTTTCAAAATGTATTACCACTGGTTCAGTGGACATGGCTTGGTGGGTGCGCTTTGCACGCACATACACACTTTGTGTGCACCTGCATGCCAAATGTGCACTTTGCACAGGCACAGAGGCTTTCCAACTCACCCCCTGCAATCCTGCACTCTCCCTGTTGCTTCAACAGCTGACATGCTGCAATCTGCTGTGCCATGCAAAGCAGATGTACTTCAAAAGCAGGGAATAAAGGTTCATATGGGAAGACGGGTGGGTAGGCCGAACAGCAGAGCATCGGAGAGAATTGGTTCGGTCTCCACTGCTCATCAATGCTACCAGCTTGGCAGAACCAGTCAAATACCACCACTGCTTTCTTTCATTGCTTCCATTCCAATTACTGCTGTATCCATGTTTAGAGGCATTGATCTGATTGTTTGATGACAATGTCTGCTATGAAACATCATTGGAGTGGCAAGAATTAATAAGTTGCTTCCTGCTTCATTTTGATTTCCTAAGCCATATTGTACAACTACATTTTCCTCTTTCATATTTCCAACTTTGTATTCCAATTTCCAATCATAAGCAGTAAATCTCACTTGGATGCTGTCAATTTCGAATTCTATCTAAACATAAAACTCATCAGCCTCTTCCTATTCTGAATCAGTACTTGGAGCATAAACCTGAATGACCATCATATAAAGAACTGTCTATAAAGTCTAATTAACATTATTTGTTGATCGTTTTGTAGTCAAGTACTGTTCTTGCTACTTCCTTCCTAACTATAAAAGCAACTTTGTTCCTTGTTTTTCATGTCCTGAAGAATAACATTCTGACTTCTGACTGAAGGTTACTGAAGTTTATTATGGATGTTCTTTTCTCATAAATACTTTTGGTCATGTTGGAAAAAAAATGCTTTATTGAGCAAAAATATATAGAAGAAAATAAAAATAATACAAAAAATCACAGATCACAGGGGTTTTTTTTTTTGAAACTGGATCTATCTATCTGTAGGATATATATGTGTATATGGATATGAACTTGTATATGTATATGTGTATGCATATATTTGTTTTCTTAAGTTTTCACGGGTTTTCATATGTATGATATTCAGCTTTGTTCGGGCATTTTCCCACATCATTATAGTTATGCTTTTAAAGTTGTAACAATTTTTTGGCAGAATCTCATCTGATATATATATATATAATACTGAGTAGCTCACTCATCTATTATTATCAGTGAGGAAGTGTTATGAGAGAGTTATTTACCGATAATATACCGTAGTTAATAATATGTGTGTGGTGTGTGTTGTGTGGTGTGTGTGTTGTGTGTGTGTGTGTGTGTGTGTGTGTGTGTGTGTGTGTGTGTGTGTGCTGTTCAGTCTTCCCTATCGGTGTATTATCCCACGTCTATTGTAGTTGCTGTTAAAGTTGTAGCAACGTTTCAGCAGAAACTCATCTGCCATCATCAGGCTTCTGTATGGATGGGGTCTCACAGCTCCTGGTTCTTAAATTTGAGGCTGGTGCCATTCTGATTGGCTAGGAGCCTGGGTCTGTGTTCATTGGACTTGGAGTTTGATTGATTGGTTGTTCTGGTTTCCTTCTGTCTGTTTTGTGGCTTTGATTGGCTGGCAACACTCTGTTCTTGTGTTGGAGGCTTCAGTGCAGCTTGGCTCGCGTGTGAAAGGACGGCTGCTCTTCATTAGCAAGCTGCTATTCATTAGCAAGCTGGGTTTCACCTGGGTGCCTGGTGGGGGGTGTTTGAGTTGGAGCATCAGAAGGGAGTCTGTCTTTGGCGCTCAGGTGTGGGGGTTTTTGAGTTGGAGGCATCAAAGGGAGTCTGTCTGTTGCTCAGGTCCTGGGTGCCTGGTGGGGGGGTGTTTGAGTTGGAAGTATAGAGAGTGCTGGTCTCTACAGGTGTGGGGGTGTCGAGTTGTAGTGCTGTTAAAGTTGTGTAGCAACATTTCAGCAGAATCTTCACGTCCTGCTATCGAGCTTCTGTATGGATGTGGGTCTCACAGCTCCTGGTTTTAAATTTTGAGGCTGGTCCATTCTGATTGCCTAGGAGAGGGTCTGTTTCATGAGCTTGGAGTTTGATTGATTGGTGTTTCTGTTTCTTTCTGTCTGTTTTGTGGCTTTGACTTGGAGCACCTTCGCTCCCTGTATGATGGAAGCTTTCATATGCAGCCTCTCTCTCTCGTAGTACGAGGGCTGGGTAGTAGAGACTAGGTTTTCTCCTGGGTGGCCTGGGGTGGGGGGGTGTTTGAGCTGGAGGTATCAGAGGGAGTCTGTTTGTGCCCAGGTGTTTGCCTGGCTTGTGGTGTGGATATCTTTCTATTTCAGAGTGTAGGCTTCCAAATGATTGAGAGTCTGGTGGGATCATCTCTTCTATTCATGCTTTCAGGTCTTTTTTCAATCTCTATGGCTTCTCTGATCATCAGAGACTGATGATCTGGTGATGGCAGATGAGATTCTGCTGAAATGTTGCTACAACTTTAACAGCACTACAATGACGTGGTATATATATATATATATTCTATGTTATTTATTAGTATCCCACCTTTACTGTTTTTACAAATAACTCAAGGTGGCCAACATACTCAATACAACTTCCTTCTCTGATTTTCCCAACAACAGCCGTGTGAGGTGAGTTGGACTAACAGAGAGTGAGTGGCCCAATAGTTATCCATCTGGCTTTCATGGCGAAGGAGGGATGTGAACTCATGGTTTCTTGCTTTTTAGCCTGGTGCCCTAACCACTAGACCAAACTGACTGACTGACTCACTCTTTTTTTTATTTATCCATCCACCCAACCCATTTATTAGTTTTATAAGGCTGCCTATTATTTTGTAAAACTAAGAAAACTTTAACCTATATTTTAAAAAGAAAAAAGAAAGACCATACAATGTGGCAGAATACATGTAGTTTGAAGCGTATGTGTACCCTTATTAGTACACAGAAAGAAAGGAATTGTTGGAAGAAGGAACATGAGTCCTAAGTGATAAAAAAATATCTCTGTGAATAGCACTAAAAGGAATTTGAGGCAATTAGCTCATGTTAAACAGGAAATATAAAGAAGTCAAAAAGAAAATCTACCTTAATCTACATTTCTATTGTCCTTAGAGACTAATGGTTGAAAAAGTGCAATGAGACAATACACAGAGAGGGAGATCTTCCAACATGATGTCATATTTTCTTTGAGCATGCCATAAGGCATATGCACATTTATTATTCATAATTGCATCTTATTTTCTCTTAAATAATTCAAAATGTCATTATTCAGTGATACCATAAAAACTGTTTTAGCTTCTATTTGTCTATATTAACTAATATAATTGATTGCTCTATCATAGAACGTTTGGAGCTAAGTGAAAGTTTTAGCTTCTGCCTTATAATTGTTTATATTCATTTCTTTGAAATACAGCCAGATAATCCTTAGCTTTCTATATTCTTTAGTAATTTTTAATTACAGGTACACTTTACCATCTTAAACTAGGTATTAGGTTAAATCAAATATGTACACTTCTGAATAGCCTTAGTGACTCTTTTAAGTTCTAAATTAACCTCCCTTGAAACTATGTCAAGATATAGACGTATTGCAGAATGTTAAAGAAAAAATGTTTTAATTATTTCAGATTCAACTCTGTTTCAAAACTAAATCAAACAACGAACATTCCTCAAAATCTGAATGGAATATGGTTCCTGGAGATCATGTCTATCATTGCTACACTAAATGCATCTTGATATAGTACATTTAATATGCTTATTTAACTTTTGCTTTTTGTTTTAACTCTCAGTTTATTGGGTGAAAAAAGACTGACCATATTAATATATGCCATGATCCCAGATGGAGTTTATTTAAATTTCAGATTGAAAGCTTACTAAGAACAGATAAGATTGATTGCCCTTTCCATCTAACCATAATTGTATTTCAGGTGAACATCAATTTATTTTAAAGGACACCTCTAAGTAACAGAATGCATCATGCATAATTCATCAATCACAGCTGTCTGTTATATTATTTACTTAAACACATTTCAAAGGAACAAAATTGCATTGTTTTTTTGTTGTTGCTTGGCTTGTTTGCTTTAAAATTGTTTTAGAAACATTAATTTATTTGGAATTATTGCTGAAGTGTTTATCTTGACAGATAAAAAAAATTATTCTGCATCCACAATTTTCAACAGGTATGCCAGTTATGCTGATTATTAATTTTTAAAAAAATATTAATTAATACAAATTAATCATACAAATGAAAGTAAAACATTAAGTACTATTGTATTAATTTTATGACACTTTCCAAAGTGTGAGTTCTGTACTGATTTTTTTTGAGAAGGTTAAGTTTTGGGTTTGGTTTTTTGCAATATTTGTTGTGTATGGAAATTAGAAGACTTCAAATAACTAAAACTGATTGGCCGAACAGGCCGCTCTCAGATTGGTCAGTTAGGCACCATTTTGATTGGCCCGCCTGATGGCGGGAATTCTTAAAGAGCTGTCATTGGCCACAAGCCACGAGCAGCCGCTATAAGAAGGGCTGCTGCAGCTTCGGCAAATGTTCCACTACAAGTCACTATACTGTTAAAATAAAGAGCTGTTTGTTGGAATACCGCTCTCGCGTACCTTATTATCCAAATGGAACAATGGTGACGAGGGTGGGATCGTCCTATAAGAACAAGACTGAAGCACATAGCAACCAGAACCGAGCAACCAAAATGGCCAGTAACAATGCGCCGCCCGCACCGTTCAACCCAGCCGAAGAAGATTGGGAGTCATTACATTGACCACTTTCTGATGTTCTTAGAAAGCAATGAGCTACAAGAAATAACCGACGTAGAGGAAGAGAGTTGTATTCCTCATGCTTGTGGCCCTGCCATTTTCAAAAATGGCCAAGGCATTAGCCAAACCGCGGGAATTGTAAAACAGATGGCATGGCAGAATTAAACTGAATGCTACAGAGCCCATGATGGCTATGGTCTCAATCTGATTCAAAAGGCACAATTTTATAGCGAGACCAACGAGAGATGAGAGCATCAGAGATTTCGTAGCAGCCTAAGAAACAATTGGAGGACCCTATGAATTTCAGAACATAGACGAAGCCATGAAGAGACCGGCGTGGTCCTGAGATTGAAAGACAGTACGCTCCAAAGCAAGCTGCTAAACAGGACTGAGTATCACAGTGGCTGAGCGCATCGCAGAGCACCACCGCTGAAGCAGCCAAGAAATCTGCAGCCACCATGCGCAAGAGTGAACTCAAACAAATCCAGAACCACCGAACCAACCCGAGAAAAGAAGGTGGAAGGAAACCAAAAACAAGCCACAGCGATTGCCCACCATGGAAGACCTCGACTCCCCGAGCGACACCGATGATGACGACAACAAAGACATACATAGGCTTCAGTCGGAAAGAAAATGGTGGGAAAAAAAGAGGAAGAGGGCAAGAATTCCAGTGTGCTGGTGCAGGGGGATCACCCGCGCTCCGAATGCAGATTCCTGGATGCCATTGCAGATTTTGTGTGAAAAAACGGGGCACATTGCAAGGGTCTGCTGAGCCAAAAAGAGCTATAGTCCAAAAAGACACGGCAGCATCCACCCCAGAAACAGAGAGAGACAAGCAAAAAGCAGATGGAGCAAAGGAGAACAGAAACTGGCGAATGAATGACAGAGAAGAAACACATCAAACAATAATCATCAGAAATGCCAGGGCAGCAACGCAAAAAAGGTCCAAATAAATGTGAAAAATTGAAGGAAAGCCCTGATGATGGAAGTGGACTCCAGATCATACCTGTTAATAGTATCAGAAACCTGATACAGACATCAAACAAGAGAACTGGAACAGCAAAAGCTAATACTTAAAGATTACCAGGGAAACTGAATCCCGGTAGTGGGTTCTTGGACATTTCCCCAATAGAATTCAAAACCACGCTGAAGTACTTCCTCTGACAATTGTCGACCGTGATTGCCCTAGCCTGCTGGGAATTGAATGGTTCGCGCACCTGAATTGGAGTAACTGGGACAACAGCATCGCTAAAACCAATTGAGAGGAGAGCCTGCTGGAAGAGTTCCTGTAATGTATTCAACGGGACCTAGCAAGTAACAAGGGACCCCAATAACATTCAGCCTAGACCCTAAGATAGCTCCCATCAGGCTCAAAGCCAGACGTGTTTCCCTTTGGCTTAAAACCAAAAATAGATGAGCAGCGTAACAAACTCATCGCACAAGGGGTGAGAGCATGCCAGGTGAGAAAACTCCCATCGTGCCAGGTCAGAAACTATCCATTGTGACTCCTGTCAAACTAGATGGAGATCAGTGCGCATGCTGTGGTGACTATTAGAGCACCCAAAATCATGCACTCCAGAAAAGTGCATACCCTGTCGGGTAGTTCACACCTGTTGCATCATTAGGGGAAGGAAAAGTTTTTCATGAAGCTTGATCCGCGCAAGCATATCAACAGCTCGCCAGTTGACCCCGAAACTGCCGAGGCACAGACTATAGTCCACGCACAGAGGGCATTCAAATGTAACAGACTTCAATTTGGTGTTAGCATTGCCCCAGGCGTTTTCCAAAGCCTCATGGAGCATCTTCTAAATGGAATAAAAGGAGTCTCCCTATTTTGATGGTCGTATTAGTATCAGCAAAAAAATAAAACACCATTAGGAAATAGAACTGAGAGAGTCTTGTGAAGATTCAGGAAGCAGGGCTTAAGTCAAGAGAAAAAATGTAAACTAGACCACCAATCAAGTCGAATTCTTAGGCTACCTTATATTGATGAGCAAGGGATAACACCCCACTGAAAAGAAAATAAAGGCGATAAAGACGCACCCAGGTCTAAGAACAAAGCAGACTTACAAGCGTTCTTAGGTCTCATTAACTTCTACAATGTCTACCTGCCCCAAAAGGCAACCATAGCAGAGCCATTACATCGACTATTAGTATAAAAATCTGTCTAGAATTGGGCCACTGAGAACAAGCAGCATTCCAAAACATTCAAGGACTTATTAACATCCAACACCGTTTTTGATTCAGTACAGCAACACTTTACCACTGACGGTCACCTGTGATGCATCGTGTTTTGGAATCGGCGCCATCTGAGCCCACAAGCTACCAGATGGTGGAGAAGCACCAATTGCCTTCTATTCCAAAACGCTGTCAAAATCTGAAAGGAACTACACCAACTCGACCGAGAAGCCCTCGCAATCATAGCAGGCATCAAGAGATTCCACGAATACCTAATGGTAGGACATTTTCTGTTATCACAGACTACAAACCCTACTAGGGATCCTGGCAGGGAACAAACCAACCGTGAACATCCTATTCGCCAAGAATGATGAGGTGATCAGAATGCAATTGCTGCATACAATTACACACTCATTCATCACCCAGGAAAGACCATCACCCATGCGGATGCCTTGAGCCATTCCCCGCTTCCCGAAAGGAAGGTGACCAAATCCTACCATCTCTCACTCTTTCAGATCGAGACATGGCCGAATCTGCCACTAACCGCAGCAGACTGTCGGTAAAGCTACCGCGAAAGACCCGCTGACAGCTCGAATCCTGCATTGGGTAGGTAAGAGGCTGGCTGTGATGAAGATAGAGGCAAGATTTTAAACCTTTTTGCCCCCGGCAGACTGAACTGTCCATTGAAAAGGGCTGTATACTGTGGAGAAACAGGGTGGTAATTCCAAAAAAGTTGCAGGAGGAAGTGTTGTGCATGTGTGCACGAGGGACACCTGGGCATAGTAAAACATGAAAGCCCTGGCCATGAGTTACATCTGGTGGCCAGGGTTGGACAAAGACACTTGAAAAATGGGTGGCAACCCATGCCATGACTGCCAAAAATTCAAGGCCTACCCCCCTCTTGCACCAGTCGCTGGAATGGGAAATTCCCAGAGGCCCATGGTCCAGAACTGCATATTGACTTTTGCTGGGCCAATGAAAGGAACACATATTTTATAATTGTTGACGCTTATTCAAAACTGGTTAGAGGTTATTCTTGTGGTGTCCAGTACTACTGAAGCAGTCAGTAATGACTGCTCAAGTAAATATCGCTCCTTTGCTATTGGCGACATAGTCTACGCAAAAAAATCTTTACAAGGATCATTATGGCTTCCAGTCACAGTTACTCAAATCCACAAGGCCCCGGACATACCGACTCGCACTAGACAACGGCAGAACATGGAAGCAGCACATCGACCAGCTTCACTCCAGGACATTGGAATGCAATACTACAGCACCGCCGCAAACAACCAGATAAACAATCCAAAAACAACCGAGGGGGAAACACAAAAATAATAAAAAAGGGAGAGACGAACACCAATAACATGACCAAAAGACACAACACAAACCCGAATTAGAACTCGGGTAAAACAAAAAGAGCGCTTACCATAGACCAACCTCCGGAGAAGAGAACCGGTAGCATGGCGAGGCCTTCCTGGAAGGAGACAGCCAGGCCAGCTCGACCAACCCGGACAAAACCAGGAGGGAGCAGCCAGAGCACCTCAACCAGCCCGAGAAACCCAGGCAGGAGCGCGCAAGGCTGACTCACCTTCCAGGAGGATCATGGAGAAGATGCAAAGAAAAGGCGATCCTGTCCGAAACCGATGGAAGACCACGCTGAGACTGAGCTGTGCAGGTCAAGTAGGACTGCAAAAGCCCCACCTACCTACCTGACTACGTGACGCACGTTGGATGAAACCAAGGTGGGGGGTGTTGTGTATGGAAATTAGAAGATTCCAAATAATTAAAACTGATTTGGCTGAACAGGTCGCTCTTGGATTGGGCAATTAAGCACCAATTTGATTGGCCCACCTGACGGCGGGATTCTTAAAGAGCTGTCATTGGCCACAAGCTGCAAGCAGCCGCTAATAGAGGGCTGCCGCGGCTTCAGAAAATGTTCCGCTACAAGTCCACTATACTGTTAAAATAAAGAGCTGTTTGTTGGAATACCGGTCTCGCGTACCTTATTATCCAAACGGAACTATATTGTGTTCCGTTTTTGCTTTATTTTGCAAAATAAAAATCCACAATCAAACTCTGCTTCCACAATTTTTAAAAAATGCTTTTACTGTTAGATGTATGAGTAATTGACAGTTAGATTCATAATCCAAGACTGATGGGAACTTAATAATTCAAGGCCTAACAAGGACCTAAGAATTATTAAGGTAGTGTCTAAGAATATAGGTATTGTTATAACAATAGCACAAGCACTTATATACTGCTTCACAGTGCTTTTACAGCTCTAAGTGGTTTACAGAGTCAGCATTTTGCCCCCAACAGTCTGGGTCCTCATTTTACCAATCTTGGAAGGAGGGAAGGCTGAGTCAACCTTGAGCCTGGTGAGATTTGAACTGTCAAATTGCAGGCAGCCAGCAGCCAGCAGAAGTAGCCAGCAGTACTGTATTCTAACCACTGTACCACCGTGGCTCATGGTTATTATTTGCTTTAAATTATTTTACAAGAATATACCTGAAATATGTCTGAAATTCACCAACCTGAACGTCTTGCATGGCCCAATAAAATCACTTCAGATGAGTAAGGTAGTTTAAAATCCTGTTGTAGACCAACAGCAAAAGTTCTAGGAATGCACTATACATTCTTATTTACTACGACAAAATTCTGCACTTTGCTTTACAAATGCATACCAATTCTTTATTTAAAAAACATTTAAATGAAGTATATTTTGATTTCTAATCTTAACATTATACTTTCCCTATCAGGAAGATTTGAATTGGGGATACTCACTTTCCTAATAAGATAATGTCTGTACTATTTTCAACAGAAGTACCTTCTACTGATGGTGTTAGAAAAACTCCAAGTGTAATTGGATAGAGGTCAGAAATCATAGGATCCTTCAACCTGATATACTGTATTCATAGAATAAGACTAAACTATATTAAACCCATGACATATAATAAATGTTCTCACTACAGACAATATAATAACCATAAAATCCAAAATCGGATACATATAATAACACCCGCATCCCATCCCCACCAAAGCTCTCCTGGCTACAGAGAATTGGAAGAACTTTGGATGTAGTAGTTGTTCCATTAGAAAATCAATACACATCAAAACATCCCCTTACTGGATAAGCAGGTACCTTTGTCAAATTTGACAATTCTAACATTTGCGTTAAGAATATACCAATCTATACCTTGCTTATTTACAGGTATTAACCTTGAATAAATTTTAAAATGTAAAATATTTTTTGTGCAATGTGAAACAAAACTGTAATTATCCACATATTTTCAGGGTTCCAAGTAATACGCCCAAACAGGACTCCTCAAATATCAATTTTATTGGATATATATTGGCAATGGCTGGTGAAAACCAATTCTAAATGTCCCTGTGGGTTTCACCTAACTAAAAATAAAAGTCCCTCCCCTTTTCCAAACAGTCACATGGTCCAATCAAGGTCCTGTCCAGTCACTTCCATCGATGGGAATGTTCTTGGTTCCCAGGAGAAATTATTTTGTTTTGGCTACAAATCCCAGCTATCTCTATTTTCCCCCTCCCTATTCATCAACTTCAGTGTGGCAACACTGAACCATCAAATTGGTTTCGGTCAGGTCAGCTTCAGGATTGACACATTGTCTACAGCTTCTTATCACATCATGCCAAGTAATACATGCGTATATACAACACCTATCTCCCTGAATTTATCTTTGTTTTGTTCTATTCTATTTTGCAAACAGTAATGAGCCATTGTATTGCTATTTTAAAACAATTTTCTTAAAATTAATTGCTACAGAACACAGAATGTTTTAAAGGACAATAGATGCCATAGACCTATTTCTTTTTTTGTTTTGTTTTGTTTTCTTGCTTATGTTTTTTCTTCCTACTCTTGTAATAATGCTCTGAATTAAACCATATAATTTGAATAATTTTTTTTTTAATGGTAAACCAATTTTTGGAATCTCTTCAGTTATGCCTAAACCATTTAGTTTATTTTTGCTTAATAATTTTATGTTAGATTGCTATTACTGATAGGAAATTCTGCATTTTTATATACATTCTTCTGTTAAGGTAGAAATGTCACCGAACAAATCCTTTTTGTTTTTCCATTCCCTTAAACTGACATACTGTAAAAATGTTCATATAAATAATTTTAAGCCACAAAATGTGCTTAAAAGATGGGAAAAAACTCACTCATTTGAAACTTGGAAAATTACACACAAACCTTCATTTTCTACAATGATACAACATTTATGTAACACAACTTTGTTTTTTCTCCATTAATCAAGTCTTTAAAATTGACAGAAACACAGACAATAAAAATACATTGGCATAAATGCAAAGATAAGCAAATAAGGAATGAAAAATAAATGTTTCTACATACTTGTAGGCCCATCTGAAATACTGAGTGACCCATAAAATTAGCCAGCATTCGAATTAAAGCTGCACCCTGCAAATACAATTTTTAAAAAATTGAGTTGTTATCCAAGCATTCATGGTAATAGATGAAATTTACAATTATTCCAGTATTTATTTCAGAATAATTATAGGTTTATTATTATTATCCCCCCAAAGTTTTCTTGTTTAACTTAAACATTTTAGAAGCTATATGCTTCATTATAAGCTTTGCTGGAGAAAAAAAACAGAAACAAAAATGAATTTAGGAACATACAGAAATAGGGTTATTTTCAAACAGAGCTATAAACTTATACAACAACATGAAACAATATGTTATAAAAGCACAATATATTTCTTCCCCACAATTGATTTTTCACAAGAATATCTTTGAATGAAGTAATTTAAGTATAATACATCGAGATTTAATGCATAAAAAAGGCAACTAGTTCTACGAGAGTAATCAGTATAAATGAAATACTATTGATTAGCAGTTCAGATTTAAAACACCATAAGTCCAGGGTTTTTTATGGAACAACAAGCATCCAGAAATTTAATTTTAGACAAACAGATATGTGTTTGGGCAAAATATACGTCCTCTTTTAGTGCATCCTCAAGATTGCCAGCGATTCTAATTTAACAGGACACATACATACCTACAGCTTAGTTGGAGTTATGGCTAAAGATGTGGGTGAATAACCTTTGCTTTTGGTAGAATGAAGTTTCAAAATGAGTGAAGCAATTTCAGATAAGGTCTGTGTCAAGTCATTTTCTCTGGATTTTAAGATAAGATTCTTAAACAAAAAAAGACATGCTAAGTCTATATATGGCTTATAGTTTTCATGTTTTTGCACTATAACCTTTCACCATGTTGATAAATATTGCATTTGGCATTTACTCTCCATATTTAATATATACCCAGAAATGTCAATATATATCCAAGGCTGCAATTCTAAGATCAGTTTTTGATGAGAATTATAGTAAGAATTTTATTGAAACTTCAGAATGTATCAGTGCAATTTACATGAGGCATAGGTAACCAGGAATAATGTTTTGGGTTATTGTACTTATGTGATATAATTTTATTGTAGAGGACATTTACCAGCCTCTATGCTATCATTTTAAATGGCATGTTTATACATCTGCATGTTTCTAGAGGCCCAATAGCTCTCGGATGACTAGGCTATCCCTTAAGATTGACTTGCAACATGCAATAGAGATCATGGTTTATGGACCCTTCCAATGATGATGATGGCATAGAGCATATTCTCGGTCAGAATGAGAGAGATACGAATAATAAAGAATATGAAGTAATGAATGAAATAAATATGTGTATGTAAAGATAGAAGGAGGGAAGGATATCTCAGATCTGGAAACGACTGGGCTAATCTTTTGAAGTAATGTTGATTAACAAATTGAATAGTTAGACTTAATTGTTTAATTAAAGAGCTCAAATATGTATCAAAAATTATAAATTGGTGTCACCTAAGCTATTAGGAGCTCATTTGATAGTAGGAATTCACAGAATGTGATCATGCCACAATTTTAACTAAAAGTATACAAGAGGTTATAAAAATCAAAAATCTGAGAAATGCAATGCGGTATTATGCTGGAGACAAAATATATAGGCCTTTCTCCCTAGTTATGAGAAACATTTCAGCCATGTTTCCTTTTCTTCTTTCTTGTGCCTTTAATTTCTTTATCTTACTATTTCCGACTCCTCTTCACAGTCTGTATTTCAATGCTTTATTCCCAAAGGGAATAGCATGATGAATGCATTATATATTAAATATGTTGAAATTCTAAATATTTTTCTATGTCAAACCCACTAACTTTATAAACTTAATATCCTATAAATATCCTATATGTTTTATCACATTAAAACAATATTTGCCTTATTTCATATCACAAAGCATCCTCCAAGTCCTGAAGATGGGTTGGGTTTGTAATTACTAACATTCTCTTCCATAAAGTTTGGTGAAGTTACAATAGATACTCAGGCTACCATTTTATGGATCACAGGATAATACAGCCTGGAGTTGCTGAGCCATAGGTACAGTAGATGTATAAGTATTTTTCTCTTTCTTATCCTAATCATAGCATTCTCTTGCATTTTTTGAACCTAGAGCAAAACAACACCAAAGCAATATGTGATTTTGTACTACAATTGTATAAGTAAACTATTAAGTAAAATTGGATGATTGTATCGTTTGGAATAAAAATAATTTAATTATTGGAAGTTCAAACTACCCTATGGTTGAAACCCATTTTAAAAAGGGGACACTATTTGCAAAAGACACATACAAGAACCTTTATGTTATATTTGTCCTTCAAATAACAAGCAACAAACAAGACTCAAATCTCTTTACAAAGCAATCATTTTGTTGACATAGCCAGACACAGCTGGATGTCAGTATGAAATTTAGCTTATTAGGAAATTCACAGCATGAATTAACATTGAGAACAAACTATGTCAAGCTTGGATCATAAAATGACACTTAAAATACTCTCATAAAATAAGGAAAATAAATTTGAAGTGCTCTTGTGAATTGCCTTAAGATGTATTTTGGCTTATTTTAATTTTAAACAAATACACCAGGAAGCTTCAACAATGGCAATGTGAATTCTATGTAATATGTTCGAATTTTGATGTTTAAAGTTATAGTAGTTTGAAGCCACGATATTAAATATACTGCTTACTGAAGTGTGGACTTTAACTCCCAGAATTCTCAAGCTAGCATATACAGTATTAAAGTTGCTGAGGTTGAGAAACGTTTTGCTAAAGCAAACTCCCATAAACTAGTGTCCTCTAGAAGTACCTGCTAGAATTCTCAGCCAGTATGAATAGTAACTATAATAGAAAGAATCTCTGAGAATTACAGTCCCAGTTAATCTGAGATAATAATTAGGAAAAATAATTAGGAAAAGGTGGGAAACCCTGTAAGACTTGTATAGATAAAAATTAGCAGGGGAAATGAGATTAGAGCCACGTGCTGATATTCATGCAGCACATTGTAAACATCGTAAATATCTTTTCCTGGGCTTGTGCAATTATTGTACAATGGTAGGAAATGGTTTCATAATGCCTTTGAAAACTGCTTTTGCCTTTTTAATTCTAATCTTTTGCATAGCCCCAGTATCTAACTAAAATAGTATGACTGAAGCAAAACAAAAAAACAAAAACAAAAACCAACCCTTGGCTTTACCTATTAGTTTTGTGGTTTTACAATAAGCACTATTGGTAAATTCCTAGATAAGAAAGCATTAGCAAGCAGATAGTTTTTCTTTTAAAGCAGTACTTTATGTTTACTTCCCTCAGTCTACATTAACTTTTTAACAAATGGAAATTTGGGCAATCATTGAAAACAAAAAAGGGAGAGTATCCCAAGTGCCAGTAGAATATTTCATTACATATAAATATAATAGCTTTTTGTAAGATTCCTTTATCAAGGGCACTGTGCTTATTAGCAAAAAATATTTTAGTTCAAAGTCTATGCAGTAATTTCCTACTGGTACAGTGAATATTAGCTCTTTAATAATCATACTTTATTATAACCCTAGAGTTGAGTTGCAAAGTCATTGATTTGATCTCTTATCTGCCTCAGCCACATGCTAAAGATTTTAAGGAGTTTAAAAGAAGTCTGTAAAAATTTGTTCCTTAGGCACATGCCATAAATCTGAATTTCTCATATGTAGAATGAAGTTTTAAGCACAAGCCAGAAATGAAGATTTTAAAGAATATTATGCAGCCTCTTCTGACTCTGGGGAGAATGGAAAGGCTCATCAATACAGTTTCCTAATCTGAAGAAGGCATTTACAAAGATAACTGGTCTTCCAGGTATGCTTACTGCTAACAAAAAGGCTCATATCTTCACAATAGAGTACACTGATGAATTTATTATTACAGTAAATAAAATGTTTGCATGGTTTTCCTGAAATATATACTTACGACATTAGGAACTCTGACAATATTTCACAAAATGATAGAAGCTTCCTTTGCTGGAATAGTTAAAGAGAATGGTTTGTGATTTATCTGAGAAAATGTTGAGAAATCCATCATATAGAGAATGAAAAAAATGCAACTTTGCTTCCTGGTACAGTTTACAGCACTAAACAATTTTTCTCTGGGATAGATGCTGACATGCTGAAGAGAAAATAAATCTTTGAGGAAATGATCAGATGAGGAAACTTCATGAATACAATCTGACAATATATCTGGAGGAAACAAGTCCATATTTTATATTCATATATCATGCTTGTAAAAGATAAACTCCTCTTAGACAGTACACTTATTAAAGATACAAGCAATGAGTTCAGTAATATATATTTTTGTAAGACCTTAGACAATCCAAAATTTCCTAGTTCTCAGTTGTAATATAGTTGACCATATCAGGTAAATACCTTATCTCTTTTAAGCTTATGGATAGTACAATCTACATAGTCATCACTACTAATTGCCTTTTTTCTAGACCTCAAACTCGCAGTGTCACAATGTCATCACATGACATAGCATGACTTTTTTCCTTTCACTAAAATGGGAGTGGGGGTAGTCAGTCTGGATGCATCCGGACCACAGGCTGAAATTTTGATGCCCCTGCTTCAGAATAATGAGACTGGAGAAGGGCCATAAGCCCATCGGTGCTGCACTGTAGACCAACATAGGAGAATACAAAAACTGTCAATTCCTCACCCCTGAATTATAGTACCTTCCTTAGTAATAAAATTCCTTTGCACCACTGCAATACAAAAAGGGTAAAATATGTAGTACTATTCTCTCCCACTTCCCCTCCCCACTATGTTTTCAGTTCATTCAATGTGCATTTCTCTATTTCATAGCAAATGTGTTGGTATGAGGGACAACTACCTAGTTATCAAGACATAATTCATTCTGTTGATAAATTCCCACTGAAAGCCACTGATATCATGACGTAATAAATTTCCAGGCATTTTCCCCAAGCATTGCTGCAATGGGAAAGTGAGAGCCACTATGTATGGGAGTCAGTGGGGGGAAAATGACTCATTTGAGTCCACAGTAGGAGTTAAACAAGTTTGGTATATGTTACTTATACAAGTAGGGGAATTCTGGGATAGAATATGGGGGATAGAGTAAGGAAAATAACTTTTGAAAAGAAGAAAATAACTCATTCCTAAGTCTTGGTGAGCTCTAGCACTGTAGATTGCAAAATTGAACATTTTTCCAATGTGATCTGCTATGTCCAAAAGGGAAGGGAATTGGCTCAATTGTCCAGGAGAATGACAATCTGTGAACATAGTAATATAGCATCAATGCCAGAATAGTGTAAATGCCATGCATAGAGGGCATAAAAAGCTGAAAACTGCAGGGCATAAAATATTTCATATGTCAAATGCTATTTTCAGAGGTGACAAATTACACATTAACATATCTTTAACTGTATTTTAATATTATTAGCATTAATTGTATTATCTACAATAATAAAGTTTGTGATGGGAGATACGATGACATTATAAAGATAAATGTTCCCTCAGGCATTTCCTCCTTCATCCTCAATTACTACAGTTCTGAAAGAAAAAAAATAGACGAATGAGAGAAATATACATATCCTGTATCTCCACATTCATGTGGACAAAAAAAATTCATATAAGTACCAGAGATTTATTTGAAGATTATTTATAGTAGTGGATATTACAATGAGAAAAAATTAGTTAAAATATTTATCAGTGGCATATTACTCCAATATTGATTATTAAAACTAATAATTCATTTTCTAAAAAACATTGGAAACGTAAGAATCAGGTTGAATATTTGGTGGTAACATTGTAAAAATCCAATTCTACTAGTGATTAATCTGATGGTCATCTAGTTATCTGATACATTTCTTAGGCAACTGTGGCTGGCATCTTCAAAGGCAAAGTAATTTGATCCGTAGAGCACTTCTCACTGTTCATAGGCAATTGAGGAGGTGCTCACAGGCAATTGACTCTCAGTTCTCATAGGCAATTGACAGATCTCTTGTCATTTATCACAAAATTAAACTCTGATTGGAAAGCATCACTAGAATTCTGTAGTTTCTGTTTGGTTCTTTGCCTAGGTGAATTTGTAATTGGTCTGATTTGAACATGGTCCAAAGGAACTAATTCTTTACTGAACTGTCTTTAAAATACATCCTGCTTCTTATTCCTTCAAGTGAGACTGCTGAAAATTCATCATGTTAGTTAATTAGGAGCAGTTTTATCCCAGGGTGATCTAAAGCTCAAAGTCAGGCTTTGTTAACTTTTAGAATCTCTTCCTTCTTGTTAAAGGTGCTGGCATGTTTATAAATCTTAATAGTCATGTAAACATGATTTTACAAATATGCTAACATTTATGTCTCTGTAAATTTAATATAAATTCCATACAGGACAGGGTAAGTGGATTGAATCCATAATATACATTGGCATAAAAGCATTGTAAAAATGCAGCAAGATATTTGAAAATATAATTTGTAGGAGGGCCAGTGGTACTTAAAATCAGACATAAGAGGACATATCTTACACAGAACTTTGATAAGCCATCTAAAAGAAGAATATAAAAAACTTAAATAGGACCTAACGGTTATTATTATAAACTAATTTTCTCACCAAAATCATCATCATCATCATTTTTATCTGAGATTCACAAAAGTCTTTGCAGAAGAGAATTCCTGCCACTACATTTTGCATGGATTTCACTGGGGACTCAAAAAGGCAGTCCAGAAATAGGAAATGTAAACTATTTCCATACTATTCCAACTATTGCCAAGAAATGTTTATGACAATTCATGAAGTCATGAGGTATTAAGTATAATTTAAAGGAGACTTTCGATCAATTAGTAGCATTTTTACCACTTCTTTTTCATGATGATCCACTTACAAATACATATAAGTTTATCAACATAACTTATTCTTGTACATTTATACAGATAATGGTGACATCACTGGAAATACAGAATGCTACTTCTAAATTGGTTTAAACATACATATTCAAATGAAGTTTCAGACTGATGTACTCTGTTGTTGAACCTAAGATAAAATGCTCCCTCATGATGTTTTTTCACATGAATAGCCATGGAGAGCATAAAATGTAATGCAGCAGAACATTTATTCTCATGGATACTTTGGACGAAGAACATTCCTGTCTGTTCTCAAAATGCATGGAAAAACTGAAAATCAAAAGAATATGCTAAAGCAGCCATAATGGACTGAATATGAATATTTTGCATGACCAAGTGTTTATTCATGATAAACAGCATGTATTTTATAAAAATAAGTACTGTAAAATGAATATTAGATTAAAAGAACTAGAACTATGAAAGATTCATATAAGCAGATACAGCAAAAAGAAAAAAAATCAGAATTATAGGAGTTTATTTTTCACTGATGGTGTTATAAATAAGCATATATCTATATCTATATCTATATCTATATTAATATTCATACTATCTATCTATCATCATCTATCTATCTAATCTATCTATCTATCTATCTATCTATCATTATCTATCTTATCTATCTATATGTATTCACTTTGTTCGAGTATTTCTCATGCATCATCATTTGCTTTAAGTTGGAGCAATGTTTCTGCAGAATCTCATCTGCCATCATCAGGCTCTGTTATGTGTTGTCTAGTGTGTCAGAGTTTTAAATGTTTCAGTTTTAAATTGGGCTGCCAACTGCTGTGCCAGATGTTTTTTTCATCCTAATTGGTTGGGATGTCTTGTCTGTGTTTATTGGATGTTGGAGTTGCTTGTTCTGTATTATGCATTGCTGTTTTATTTAGTTTTGATTTCTATATTCTTCTGTTTTGGCTTTTTTTTTTCTGTTTGATTGGTTGCAACATTTGGTGTTCCTGTATTGGAGGCTTTATGCAGCTTGCTCTGGAGTAAAATGACGTTATATTTGTTAGAGTGAGTTTCATCCTGGTGCCTGTTTGGGTGCTGTTTTGGAGGACTGGAGATAACTCAGAGGAGTCTGTTTGTGCCCAATTTGTACTGCTTGGTTGGATATTTTTTCTGTTTGTGAGTGCCAGGCTTCCAAATAATTGACAGTTACATGAGGTCATCTTCTTTCATGCCTTTCAGGCTTTTTTTCATCTTATGCTTCTCTGATGTTATCTGTGTGGGTTTTGTATAGGCTAGTTGTTGTCGCAGTGAAAGTTGCTACTATGACATTGTGCTTTCAGTGTTGGACTATGTGAGAATGAGTGTTCCAGCTTTTTACTGGCATTTTGTTCAATCAGGGGACTTTTCTTCTTTTGTGTTGTCCAATGTATGTGGCTGGGCATGATGCACAGGGGACTTAATTAGTGCTGGTTTTCCAGTCATTTAATTTTGGGTTTTAGGATGCTGCTATTTGTCTGTCTGTTTTGAAGGAGTCTTGATGTGATGGCTGGTAGTATCGTATCTGGATTTTTTCTGTATACTTCTTATGGTAGGACAGGACAGCTGTCATAGGTCTGTTAATCGTTCTAGGTCTTTATTGTAAGTGTGTTTTTGCGAGATCAAGCGTATTTGCTTTGTATATATTGCTGCAGTCTGAGCTTCCTTCGGGTATTATATATATATATTATGTTTTTAAGCTTGCGTGGTTCTTTCATGTGTGCTGTCAGCTTCCTTCGGGTATTATCCGACCGCGCATTATAGTGCTTTTAAGTTTAAGCCAATGTTTCAGCAAATCTAATCTGCCATCATCAGATGGCTTCTGTATGGATGTGGGTTCACAGGCCGTTTTGGTTTCAAATTTGAGGCTGCCCTATCCTAGAGGACTGGAGTTGGTCTGTGGTTCACTGGACTTGGAGTTTGGATTGATTGGTTTATTCTGGTTTACTTTCTGTTGTTTTGTGAGCTTTGATTGGCTGCAAACACTTCTGTTGCGTTGTGCGAGCTTTCCAAGTGCATTCGCGATTCTGTGAAAGGACGGCTGCTATCCATTAGGAACCAGGTTTACCTGTGCCTGGTGAGGAGAGGGTTTCGAGCTGACGATCGCAGGGATCTGTTTGTGCCAGTGTTTTGCCTCCTCACACACAAGCCAGAGCAAACCTGAGCCAAACAGACTCCTCTGATGCCCTCGGGTTTGTTCTCGTCGTTAAAATTGAAGTATCTAGGAAGTTTCGATAAAGTCTATCATACATCTCAGGCTTTTGTTTCTTCATCTAGTGTTCTCCAAGGTATGTGAGCCTTTGCAGCTGCTTTCTCTTTTATATATATAGGTATGTTTTTTTAAGTTTCACAGGTACTTATCATGGCTGCCATGTGTGCTGTTCAGCTTCCTTCGGGTATTATCCCACGTCATTGTAGTTGTGCTTTTAAAGTTGTAGCAACTTTATTTAAATTCTGCTGAAACGTTGCTACAACTTTAAAAGCACAACTACAATGACGTGGGATAATACTCGAAGGAAGTATGTATATATCTATCTGTATATATAGTATACTATACTATATATAGTATTCAGCTTTGTTTGGGTATTTTCCCATGTCATTATAGTTGTCTGTTTTTGTTTTTGTTTTAAACTGAAGAAGGATCATAGTTAGTGTTACTAGATGCCTCTCTCTGTCAGGCATAGCCTTAAAACCAAATATTTTCCTTCTTTTTGAGCATTTTTGTTTGTGTCTTCATTGTTATTTTGGACAGTTTTCACAACAGTAGTCACTCAAGCTTTCATGTACAGTGACTTCGTAAACTGCTTCTTTTTTTTATCCATCAACAGACTCAACAGCCTAGATTTCCACTATTAAATTTATTTCCTGATCCCAACCACTGGTTTAAATTCATCGCCTTCAAAGCACACATGATATGTTGTACATTTTTATGGTGAAACTTGAAGTGTGTCATCAATTCTATTTTATTGGTAACATATGTTCTTGTTTTCTTCGGAAAATAATGCAATTGCAAATATAAAAACCAGTCATTTTGATACTGGAAAAAATAATTTCACATACTTATTGGCCCAAGTACCTTTTTGTGGGGGGAGTTTTTCATAGTAATTGTTACAGATGCCAAGAAAATTTTAAAGTTAGTGTGTCCCCCTTTTCCTATCTGCCCTCAATTTGAGTTGTCTATCTCCTCCTTTGCCTTTTCAGATATCTGGTAACCCTAATAATGGGACTCTTTCAAGTGCCTGAAGTCTAAAATGATTCAAGAAAATATGTAATTTTGACCTGAGGTAAACTACATTATTTCATTTAATATCATTAGCCATAAATGGAGCATGGAAAAATAATGTCGAAAGAATATTTCATCTAATATTTATGACTCTTTTTGCATCATTAAAGACAATTCCAAAGCAGAATATATTCTTAACAATATTCTCCTTGTGACTGTATATTAAGGTCCTGTCACACTGCCCAATGGATGCAAAATGGACACAACAGACGAGCAAAATGTTCCATCCATTGTTATCCGCTCTCAAAAGGGGC